>WSYH01004982.1:0-48149 GCA_036426205.1 Ascaphus truei
TGAGAGGATGAGAAGCTTCCCGCGTCCCTAAGGCCCTGGATGTCCTGGGAGGCTGAGAACATGTTCGCTCCCTGCCCTGGGGTTCTGTTAGAGGATGCGAATGTTGTCTGCGTCCCTGGAGCTCCTGGGGGACTTCCATAGAGGAATTAGAAGGTATGCCGAGGCCCACAGCCCTAAGGGTTTCCTAGTGGAGAGGATGAGAAGTGTGATTCCGGGGGGCCCTGCCCTGGGATTCCGTAGGTATGAAAGTTTCTTCTTCGCGGCCGCTGCCCTGGAGGTTCCGTGAAGGATGAAATGTTTCTGTGTCCCGCCCTGGGATTCCGTGAGGTAGAATGTTCCGGGGCCGCTGCCCTAGGGTTACTGTGAGAGGATGAGAAAGGTTCCGGGGCCTGGCCCTGAGTGTTTTGTTGAGAGGGTGAGTAGGTCCCAGCAGCACTGCCCTTGGGTTCTGTGAGAGGATGAGAAGGTTCCGCGGGCTGGCCCTTCACCTGGGGTTCGTGAACGGTATATCAGGTTCCTGCTGCGGTCCTGCCTGGGGTTCTGTGATAATGAGAATGTTCCTGGGCCCTGCCCTGGGCGTTCTGTGAGAATGAGAAGGTTCCGGGCCCGGCCCTGGTGTTGCCGTGAGAGATGAGAAGGTTGTTTATCGGGGCCCTGCGCCCGTGGTGTTGTTCCGTGAGCATGATCGAAAGTTCTGCGGGCCCTAGCCCTGGGGTTCTGTGAGAAGATGAAAATGTTCCAGGGCCCTGCCGCTGGGTGTTCCGTGAGAGGATGAGAAGGTTCTCTGCTTCCCTGCCCTTGGTTCTTGTGATGAGGACTGAGAAGGTTCGCGGCCCTGCCCTGGGTTTCCTGCGGGGATTAGAACGGTTCTGCGGCCCTGCCCTGGATTTCCGTGAGGATGAGACGGTTCCGGGGCCCTGCCCTGGATTCCGTGAGGATGAAAAGTGATTCCGGGGCCCTTCCCTGGGTTCTGTGGAGAATAATGAAAGGTTCCCCGGACCACCCTGGGCCCCGTGATTCCGTGAGGAGAGAAGTTCCGGGCCCTGCCCTGGGGCATCCTGAGGATGGAAAAGTTCCGGCCCTTGCCCTGGGGGTTCTGTGAGAATAGAGAAATGTTCCCCGGCCCTGCCCTTAGGTTCTGTGGTGGAAGGATTAAAAGGTTCTGCGGAACCCTGCGTGGGGTTTCCTCGCATCTGCCCCCCTGGGACTGTGTCCTAGTGTCTCCTTTGCTGACCCGGGATTGGTTTAGGGGTGCCATCAGCACCTGCGCACTGTGAGTAGCGTTGGCCCAAGGTTTTTTGCAAAGCACCTGACCTAGCGTGACGGCGAGAGTGAACTGGAATTTTCGGTGGGAGAGGCAGTGTGACATGTCATCCACCAGTAGTCGCTAATAATACTTCCCCCGGCTCCTTTTCTTTCCTTTGTCTTTTTCTCTCCCCAGGTTTTCCCACATAAGACTCCGAACACTGATGAGTTTATTGAAATCAGAGTTCAAGGCACGGGAACATGGTTCCAAGCGCTGGTTGGTGAGGGTCATGACTTCGTTAAACAGGTACAGATAACACACCTGCGTCCATATCTCTGTGTGACTGGTGTATTGTATGAAGACTCAACAGTGAATGTGGGAAATAGGGGTGGTCACCTTAGGAGCTGAAATACATTATCACATGGGTTCACATTACAATGGTCATTTGAATAGTGGTTGTCACATTTTTGTATTCTGTTTATAATAACGTATCATTCCAATCTTTAATTCATTACCAAGTAAAAACTTTGTAACAATGGTCAATTCTAAGCAAAGTAGGGAGCATATTATGCAACAAACCATACTATCTACAATCCAGACACACATCAACACTCCCATATAGTCGTTCCTTATATATTCTTTTCTTTAAATTAGCATTTGTTGTTAAATCTTGGATATAAGTCCCTCTATACAGATGAGATACCTCCACGGTTCATCATTACGTAAATACAACCTCCTTATCATTGTTCCATATACTAATGCTTGCTCACCTGTATTGCATAGGTAACCCCATATGACTGCGTCGCATACGTTTGCCTTATATGCATATAATGCGCATTTTTAACATTCCGTGTGGGAGAACATGCTGTTTTTTGCTTTTCTTTCTGGACCGTATGAGTGAAGAACACTTATTAATTTGGCTTGGGTTTTTGGTTTCCATAGAGGGGGGCATTAAGGTAGCCATTTAATTTTTATGGTAACTAGTTACAGTAGCAAACTTTGCTCATATCACCACCCTACCTAAGCTCTATTGTACCATAGCCAAATTCCTTAGATCCCAATGCCCCAGGAGTTGGGTTAATGCTGCATTAGATTTTATTCATTGTGTCCTGTTTGGGTTTAATATATAGATACATGTGTCCTTCCCTAATCCGTAGAACCCCATAGAATCCATCGTTTTTGTTTAGTAATATGTAATGTTGTATCTTTAATTCGATCAGATGTGTCGCTATTTTGGGTTGGTTTTATTTTTTTTTTATTTTTATAATCTTCTTAAAGAAAAATGCGAAAATATGTGACTGAGCCGTTCTCAGAGATCTGACAACTAGTAAAATATTGTATGACTTTCCATGTATGTGATTAAAACATGATGCTGTCTTTACAGGATGTCTTTGTTTCAATGTATAAGTCATCTCCAATAAAGGACCGTTTCTATATTCCCTGCAGTTACTACGGTCTCACCGGCTTGTTCCTTCCCTGACACAATCCTTTACCCCTTCAGATGAGGAGTATGCAAACGAGTTTAAACAATTGTCATGAAGAACGTGGTGAAACAATTTCATGTTCAACCTTTACCTGGAGAACCCAAATACACATAAGATGAGGAAATAACCTAAATGATAGGAAGCGGCAGTGGTAATGTATGTTCCTTCTTCCAGAAAATAAATGCGGAAGGGTACAAAATATAATATTGTTCACATTGGAAAAGATGGAGTGAGTGACATGTAATCAATGCTAACCCCCTCCTCTCCTGCAGAAAGGCCACCATAACAAATAATGCTTTTAGTTACGTGATATCAATAGTAACTAAAAGAGATCTACATCTTATCTCATCCATACCCATGTCAACCGCCGCTGGATGAAGCCTCCCCAATGATCTTCCAGGTACTAGTGCGGGAGTGCAAACCCCTTCGACGTCGCTCCAACGAACATTTTCTGATATTACATCTCCCAACACTTACTTCTGACATCGCCGCGTTGGTTCTTTTAATCTCATATGGATGTATAGACTGAGCTCAATATAAGGTTTATACTCATGAGTAAAAAACTGTAGGAATAAAGGTAGATTGGAACTTGTCATAATCCTGAACATCATTTAATGTGATAGGAAATTAAAGGGGGGGGCAAAATAAAGGACCTAGGCGGTCGAGTCAGCCAGACGGCCGCAAGATGTGGTCCCACTCGAAGTGCACACCCCACTTAGACACACACACATTCACCAATAGGAAGTCCAAGGTTTAAGAATATAAGGGCTATTGCCCATGACCTGCACGGGGGTACATTGAAGTCCAGAACTCAGCTGTAGGGTGCTAGTGTCCACACGCTAGCTGCGTGCAATCCTGTAGGTATATACAAAAACAGAGATAGCAAAGGAGGCACTGCTGGTAAGAAGAATCCACAGTGAAAGAGATCCTATAGGAAATGAATGAAGGGCACAACTCCAGGACTAAACTGATGTCCATTTATTCCATCAGTACACAGGGACAGGTGAGAAACCACCCCCCCCACGCCCAACGCTTTTCGTTACGTCCAGTGCAGGCCTGCTCTGCTGGTGAGGTGCTACAATGGGTTCCTCACGGTTGCCATGCAATATCGCTTCTGATCAATCAACACTCAGATTCCCTGCAGAGCGGGGGGAGCTCTTGATCTTTGATTCCCTCATAAACTCCCTATAGCCATTCCCTCTGCTACAAACCTGTTTTTATGTGGTACGTGCAGTGAAGCCCCGTATGGGGCTTTGTAACATAGGTGTTTGGTTCCACAGTGTGCGCGTGTTGCACCAAGCCATTTATAATAATATAGAACAGTGTAGCAGCTAGGGAGATTGTCTTCACTGATACGTGTTGCTAACTTGATTCACGGGCATATAGTGAGCAATCCCTGCTGCTGTTTGTGGCAGAGGGCACTGTAATGTGTGCTCCGTGTTGTGGTGAGTGCTGAGCCACCTGGGCTCAACCCTGGTTGCTTGACACCCTGTTAGCCTCTAAGCAATTCCAGTGCAATTATTGGCCTGTAAATCTACATTTATGAGACTATATCTCGTGCATGTGTTTTATACATTTAATTCAGTTTTATTTATTATACCACTGCTTCTCGGGTAATATATGTTTTAAGTATTTATTAGAAAAGTTACTTTACAACACATAGAGTGTGCATATAAGTGAATTTTCTGTTCCGGTCAGAATCCAAACAGTTTGTATCCCTATTTTCCATATATATATAGTTGTGTGGTATGTTTGTACTGTGTGGGAATATAATATATATAGATACATACCCACATACATAGACACAACTAATATAATAGATATAATATGATTAATGGTTGAAAGTGCAGGGTTGCAGACTGTCTGCCGACATGTTGAGATGTGCTCACAAGTGTTTATTCTTTAATATATATATTATATAGTTAAAAATTTTAAAAATGTAATATATCTATATATATATAGTATAATCTATTTCATATTATACCTTATCATATATATATCAACTTTAAATGATTACTGTGGTAGTGTATACATTTGCATGTCTTAGTCAGGTCTTCAACCCTGTCTTTCCCCCTTGTCACCCAGCATACAGCGCTTCCCGTGAGCAAGCAGGGATTCATGGGAAAATTACACAGGCAATGAGCACATCAAGTGCCACCTTTTTCTCAGCTTGTATTACACAATCCAATCCAATTATATAATAGAATATATTATTCGTTATTATGTGTTCATAAATTACATGGAATTGTCACGTTTAATCCCTGCTGTGAAGCGCTATGTACCTAGATGGATGCTACATACTGTATATAAACATCTAACTAAAAACTACATCCATATATAAGGAGTTAACTCTATAGACATTATTTTTCCTAGCTTTGGGTTGATCCTCTAGTAACTGAAGGGATAACAATTTTGAATACATAGTTATTTACAACACATTTGTATTTTGTTTATTAGGTTTTTTTTTATAGCAAAGAAATGATTTATATTCCCCTTAGCAATTGTGAGTTACAATCTTCTTTATTTCTTAACAAACCTGCCACCAAAATGGTGGAAGACATAGGGAATGAAACACGTTTGAAAAAAATATTGGAGGAAAAATACTCATAATAATATTACTGTCCACAAGTTTGGTTTGAATTCAATGATAGCCTGATATATGTCTTCACGAATAAAATAATTAAGAGAGGTACGTCAGGGTGCATTGGTGAAATTTAGTTCATCATAACTTTTCACAATTAAATCCAAGCAGATTTTCCATGTAACCAGAATAGAATTTTAAATTGTAATAAGACTACTACTACTAATAAAACCTCCTCTCGAAGTAACACTGGAGAATGGCAATAACAGAGCCTCCATTTCTCTCACCGTAACTTATTATACCCTGGTTTCGAGGGACGTGGAGAGGACTAGGCCACACCACATCATTACTAAGGAGCCCTGTCAAAAGGCCATTCCTCAAACTACATATAAAAATGTGGCTTAGTTGGTAGCCTCAGTTATGAAAACCACACAACCGTGGCACTATGACCCCGATAATATCAACAACGTGCACTATGACCCCGATAATATCACACAACAGTGGCACTATGACCCCCGATAATATCAACACGTGGCACTATGACCCCGATAATTCAACACGTGCACTATTACCCCGATAATCTGAAGGCGAAGAAGACTTTTCCTGTACTGATTTTCTTACTCATTCGTTAGAGCAGGGGGGGGGCCAACTCCGTCCGCAGGGCCACCAACAGGTCAGTTTTCAGTAGATCCTGCGTCCAGCACATAGCTCTATCAGTGTCTCAGACTTTGGACTGATCCACCACTGAGTCAAGAGGACCTTCTCATTGAACTTATTCATGCTATATACGAAAAGTAACCCAACTTAAATAGAACATTGTTGCCCAAAATCCGTACTGTCAGAAACACACGAACATATCTGCACTAGACCTCTACAAGGAAGATTTCTGTGAGCGTCATTCACTAAGTAGTTTTCGCGCAATCAATTTACAGTAATGAAGCGCAAATCGCCAGATGATTCACAGCTGCCATGGTGTGTAATGCCCTTCCAGGGCTTGCACCAACAATTTCTCCCTTCCTTCCCGGGGCCCCATGTCTAGAGATTAATGCCCACCCCATCCATAGTCCGGGGCTTGTACCCCCTCCCCCTTTTTCACGCCTATTTTTTTCTCCCCCCTATCTACCGTCCTCACTTCCTGCCCCCAACCCCGCTTTCACTAACAATACACCCTCTCACTCAATCTTGGCTCCCGCACTCCACCCCCCCCCCAATCGTACAACACCTTTCCTCATCCCCCTGGCCACACACTTCCCACGCTCACCAAACCAAACGCCCATTTCAAAATTACACCCCACAAAAAAATACCCCCTCCAATACCGGCAACCATTTCTTCTTGTACGTAGGAACTTTGTATATTGGGAAGTGCCGGGATCCCAAATCGTATTCTCCCATCTATCCCACCGTAATCCCACCGATCCCACCGTATCCCACCGTATCCCCACCACAATTAGCCCATCCGTAAATCCACAGTATCCCCCGTAAGCCAATCATCGTACTCCCATCGTATCCCATCGTGATCCCACCGTATTCCCATCGTATCCCATCGTATCCCACCGTATCCCCCGTATCCCATCGTAACCCCCGTATCCACCCGTTACCCCCCGTCCCCCCCGTCTCCCATCGTCCATCCCACCGTATCCCACCGGATCCCTCGTATCCCATCGTATCCTCCCCCCGTATCCCAATCAGTATCCCATCGTAGCCCATCGTAATCCCATCGTATCCCACTGTATCCCATCGTATCCCCAACCAAAGTATCCCCCGTATCCCACCGATATCCCAACCGTATCCCACCGTATCCCGCGGTATCCCATCTTATCCCATCCGTATCCCAATCCTGTATCCCACTGTACATCCCATGTCATCCCCCGATCCCACCGTTCCCACCGTAGATACCCAAACACGTATTCCATCCCACCACGTATCCCATCGTATACAGCCATCGTCACTCACCACCGTAGCCCATCGTATCCCATCGTATCCCATCGTAATCCACTAGTGATATCCCAGTTGTATCCCCACCTATCCCACCGTATCCCAACCGTATCCCCCCATCGTATCCCACCGTATCCCACGTATCCCACGTATCCCATCTGTATCCCACTCGTACCCATCGTATCCCATCGTATCCCACTGTATCCCACAGGGTATCCCAAGCCGTATCCCTCGTATCCCCTCCGTAATCCCACCGTAAATCCACCCCCGGTATCACACATCGTAGCACCACATATCCCACCACCGTATCCCATCGTAATCCCCAATCAGTTCTTTCTTATTCTTCTTGTAGTTAGGAACACAATGGTTTTCATTACATTAAACAATTTCATTATCAGAACTTGCTAGACACCATTTGTCATCCTCCAGCGAAGAGAGACAAGGGAGATGTGAAATATTTTCTTCTTGATTAAATTTACGGCACAGAGATTTCTGAAGACACCCATTACACATCATCATTTGTCACAATATGATCCAATATCAAATTAGTTTCAGTTCTGGTTGTATTTTAAACATTCTAGCCTTTCTATTTCATTTCATTTTGTTAATATTCCCTCCTTGCTGCCAAAGCTTCTTGAGCATTGACTATTGAGAGTAATACAGTTTCCTAATTCGGGAACCAGAAGTTCGAATAAACTATTTTTCATGTGAATTAGGCCTAAATTCACTAAAGTTCAATAAATAAACAAAATTGGCATTATTAGTGAGTACACTATTGGTGTTACAGAAGAGCCACTGTCCACCATGTGCCACGGCGTCTCCGACCCCCCGCGGAAGCCGTGTCACGCTCCATTACTGGATGCGGCGTAATGGGAGAGTACTACCAAGAAAACAATCAGGTTATACCCCTGGAGTGCCAGACCCATGATTCAACCAAGTCTATCGCCCAAAGGAACGTACAACCAAAGGTCAGAGCACTAAAGCCTGTCCGCACGTGGAAAAGCGCTGATAGAAGACTTGTTAGCCAATATTTGCAATATTATTGTACTGGGAATATGCCACTGAGACCTGCAAATGAATAATTTACAAACACAATAGTTACGTGCTAATTCTCTAAACTCTATAACCACATTACGAGATAAGGAAAATGGGCGTTTGGATCACATAACCCCAGGCTGGCATGAACTTGGCCTATATTAAATAATGTATATTAATGGCCACTGTACTAAGGTTAGGCAGAACCATACTACAAATAGAGATAATGATAAACAAATACAAAAACACAAGATTGTATAACAAAAAAACTAATGTATTAAAACCCCTACGAAGCCCAAAGTATGACCATAGGGTCAACTGTTACACAACGAGTACTTAAAAAAAGCCCACGTGGACTACTAAGGTGCTTAATCTTTGCAACATATGGATTTTATGCAAATTTACATAGATTTACATAGTAGATGGATAATTAAAAACGACATAGGCCAAATTATAAGATGACGCAAATACTTTTCCTGGACCAAAACGTACTTACAGTCGTCATGTTGATCCAAGAGGAATGGAGACCAGAAAAAACCAAGACCACATTGACAAATAATCCAATCATCTCAAAGGAGAAAATACTTCCTTCCTGACCCAAATAATCAGATTATTCCCAAAATGGATCAACATCCTTCCCATGTACATACTATTGGTAAAAAAAAAAAAAATCCCTGTAATACCTTTTCATTTCGAAACGATGTCCAACGGTTTTTTGAACATATCTTATTGTATCTGCCAATCAAACAACCCTCCATGGGTAATGAATTCCAACATTTTAGCGGCCCTTCCTGTAAGACCCCTTTCTTTGTATGCTGGTGAAATATATCTTCTTCTCCCGCAACCATTAAGGGATGACCCTGTGTCCTTAGTGTACTGCCCTTAAGGGATAATAGGCTTTGAAGCTCCTTTTATTTGATCCTATACATAATGATTTGTAATATAGTATCATATCCCCTACTCTATCAACAGGCCTCTTTTCAATTGTAAACAATCGAATTTCACTAGCCTCAAATACCCGCATAATTAGTAATATCCCCTCCCCTTTATTGTAATGTATTGTGTATATCTTGAAAATGTAATAAAAAATCTTTATATAGCGCCATATGTACATAGTGCTCACAACAGTAACACCCGTGACAATCATATAAATAAACAAAATAATATAAACTAACACATAAAGGAGGAGAAGAGTTTTCAGACATAAATGGGAATAATTTCTTAATTTGGTGGCTCTAATACTCCTCTGAACTTGAATATCTTGATACCTTAATGTCTTTTTTTTTCTTTCTAGACTGTTTGACGCAAACCCTTTGCAATGCATTGGTGGCCCCAGGCATCCAAGACGTGGAATAGATTCTGAACCGTGGGGTAGAATAACTAAAGAAATCTTCACACAATCTATGGTACAAACACGAGTACTAATCTCCCCAACCAGGCAACCAGTTGCATCCGGCTAGTGCTGATTAAGCGAATGTATCGACGTTTTCACTTCTTTGTGTCTTAGTAAATGTTATTTTCTTGCAGCCGTTAACACATTTTCATGACATGGAAAATACAGCACGTAATTTCTGATAAATAATTTCTTACATCACATAACATGATCTAAACACAAACACAAAAATCCAGATAATATTTCTGCAACCTTATTTATTGGGAATCAATCCACATTTTTAACGCACCAGCTATACTCTAGCCCTATATTAATATTGTCACCTACACCACGGACGCATCATATTGTGTTTATCTTTACTGATTTGTGTTTACGACTATGACATTTTTTTCCTTTACAGATTCTAACAAGATAAACTTACAATATGTCACATTTGAGACTTGTCTTTGCGAAGACATGTTACTGTGAAAGATGTACGTCCAAAGTGGACCTTCTTTAAAACGCAACCATAAAGTCCACGGTTTTCTACAAACATGTGTGGATATGTACATTTCCAAACCTTAGAAACCCCTGTAATTGGAATCACCTTTGTGATTAGAAACCTATATTTTGTTTAAATTGACATCAATGCAGAGTAAAGAGTAAATTGCATTTCTTTCTTTCCCGCTTTATTTCATATTCCAAGCTAGGGTGTGGTATTTTTCCTATAACAGCTAAATCAATAAAACGAATCCATACACAATATATGTTAATTTTCTCGGACTCTACAAACCTATGTTCCGGGCGGCTAAACCACTCTATCTTGAGCTCCAGTGGATCATCCGCAGAGTGCCATGTCATTCCTTACTCGAACCAAAACAAAGAATATTTTGGGAAGCATCCGTCTTCTGAATAAGGCCGAGTCCGATGGTCCCTGCTGGCGTGCTGAGTGCGCGCTGAGGCGCGAAAGCGGTGCTTTCCCTGTCTTGCAGTTTGCTTAACCGCACGCTCTGTCCAGTAGCCGTCATGTGGCGTTGCTGGGTGCGGGCCAGTGACGTCACGGAGCTGGTTAGCCTCATTTGGTCGAACCGCTCACTGACCGGCCTGCTCGTCGTCAAGCGGGGGAATTTAAAATCCCCTAATACCTGCGCTTCTCCGCAAGCTCGCAGAGCTCATGTGGAGCCCCTACTAAGCCTCTCTAATTGGCTGCTGTATGGGCTCACAGATGCATAGCGAGGCGGGAGCAGCGCGTCAGCACTAACATTCCGCAAGCCAAAACGCCAACATGTCCGGGGCCATAAACAACAGTTCATAATATTAAAAAAAAATCATGAAATTCAGATACTAACTTAATAATAACTATAATTTCATATAGATACTTTATTCTTCCAATAGGGATTCAAAGCACATCACTTACAGTGTATGAGCAGTGAACACAACACATTGACATATTCATAAAACACAGTCCCTTGCCCCGCAATAACATTACAATCTACTATTTTTGTGGTGCCTGGGGAGCACGTGAGATGAATTGACGCCCAAGGACACTGGAATTGAATCTCGGGGTTCACATATGCAACTCAGAGTCCAGTGATATGTAATCTCCTGAGCCATTCCTGCGCACTGTATATAACACCCCGTATACAAAATGCTTATATCCTTTTTCCGCGTTTCAGATCTTACAAAACCACCAAAATTAATAATTGACTGCAGATTTTTCTCACACAGCTACCTTCTAGGAATCAAGAAAAGAGTGCGTCACCTGGACGTTGAAAGAAGATAACGATTATCCTGATCTCCCTGGTTAGTTTTCCTGGGAATTTGTGTCTGTTTACCTGGCAACCTCACTCTCGGCTCTAACTCATGGAACAAAATTGGAAGAATAAGATGATTGTGCGTAACCAAAGTAATGTATGTACACATCTTAAGTATAACATGGCGAAATTAACTTGACATTTTATGTATAAACATGCATTGGATGAAGGAATGTGCTAACGGAAAAAAATGGGAAATCATACTAACTGATACAGTACAATCATCTCCTCCCCTACACCTGTATAACCTTTTAGCAAACTCAATTGTGTTTTTTTTTCGGGGATTTTTCCCTATAAATATACCTGTAATAAAAAACTTGTTGTGACACATGCTTTGTTGTTATATTGTTGAACGATTCTAAGGAGAGTGAGACAGGAACACACATTACTACATATTTTGGATGAATAATATTTTGCAATGAGGTTATCTAACTACATTGGAAACTAAAAATAAGATACTTCATACTTTGTACTGACAATTATGTTTTTTTGAGACCACACAGACTTACTAAATACTTTCTAAGTAATTGAAAAAAACACAAACTGACAAAACACAACCAGCAGAAAAGAGACCTAGTTTGGTGAACACATCCAGTACAATCAATGGGGTGAGGTTAAATGAATGATATTTAAAAACAACTTTAATAAACTTAAATAAAATATTGGGGATTAAAAACGAGTATTAAATTCTGTGGATCCTAGGGTCTGACACTTGATACAATGCTTTATCGGTAATGCGATAATGCGAAACCCTCAAAGGAGTGTGCCCGCAAAATACAAAAAGGTAAGTTAAATACAACAACCTGTGTGATACCATAGGTAAGACCTCAACTGTTTAAGGATAGGTCTCAGTGCACATATCCTGAAATATAATAATAGTGAAAATATATATTTGTCAGGTAATCGTAGTCAGGACCCAGTAACCTATCAATTTACACCTCACAACGACTGACCCTACCTTCAGTAACATTTATTTCGTTACTTGTGGAGTCGCAGGCACTCATCACATGCTGTTACGTGAGCCAATACGCAGACCAAGCTAGGGTCCTTCACAGATGTGGTTACATAAGAATACATATTATTTAGCTATATAATATATATCTGCCGGATAATGTGCACACTGAGACCCCTACCTAAACAGTTTGAGTCTACACCTCTGGTTATTCACACAGGTGGTTTGTATGTTACGCTACAAAACCTTTCTGAATTGCAAGGACCACTCCTTTTAGGAGTGTTTTCTGAACTACCAACATCCGCATAATACCGACCAAATCCAGGTGAAATAGTGTATATCACAGGTGAATACAGACCCTGGCTCACCGCATTATAATACTCGTTTTAATCCCCAATATTTTAATTGGTGATTTATTAAAGTTGTATTTAAATCCTCCAACGCGAATGAAAAAAGAAAAAAAAAAAAAAAAAGAAAAAAAAAAAAAATACACCCACTTGATGTCCTAGAGTGCCCAAACTAAGGTAATCTTTTCTCTGTTATGTTGTTTCAATACTACTGTACCTAGGGGTCACCTACACCATCAACTATCAACATTATATCTATCGAAAAGCACGCGGGGTCCCCTATACTAAAGCACTTTCTAGTAGGTGAACAGATAGCTTGGTGGGCCGTCAATACACGTTAAACCACTTTGAGTGCAGCTTCGTCCCCTTCGCGAGTCACATGATTGATATCTTAGAAGTGGAGACGATTCTTTAGCCTACCCAAACTTCCCCTGTCAAAACACTCCTCTTCCTGTTATACGACATTGCCGTATCCAGGCAGTCACAGAGCACAGGACCCCCGAGCGCGCCTACAAAAATGAGCAATGAAGTTTTTATGCTGTAGCTACTACTCCAAGGGGCCCCTACACAGCCAGACACACACAAATTAGTAGCTACGCATACAAACCCTAGGAGTTTGGGCTCCCCCATAGTGCGATATGGAGTCCCAATATATCAACTTACAATTGTCTTGTGCCGAAGACTGCTGAGCTCTTTTCTGCAAATGATTATATTAGGGTTAGAGGGATTTATTATAATTCAGATTATCAATGTACAACCAAATTGCGTTCCGTGAAAGTGTTGTGAACCACAGCCCTTTCCCCACCCCCCCCCACCACCCCCCCCCACCCACCCCCCCACCCCCCCCCCACCCCGAAACATGTATATGAGTTACAGTTTAACGCACTCACTTAAACTCTTTTACTATCGTAGCGGTAGCCCTTTAATAGATCACTATCATTGCCTCAAATAATTTCATGTAACTCAAGGTGCCAGTCAATTGCACGGCGGTGTTTGGCCTCTGGGGAACAGCACCCTGTTTAAGAAGATGAGAAACAATCTGGGGGAAGGGGAAATGTTTTGATATTAGTTTGGGCCTGGAGATGGATTTAATGGCGCAGCTTTTTCTTTCTCCCATGGGGTCTGAATTGTGTACGCTCTGACTTTCCCCCTTCTGTCCTGTCTGTCAGCGGGTCCATGCTCACTCTCAGCTGTCCTGCTGCTTCTTCTGTTCTTCGGTAACAATGAGTCGGCAATGATTGGCTGGCAGTGTCTGTTCTGTGGCACAAGCATCGCTGCCCTGGAATGCCCTGGATGTTATCAATCCACCGTTGAACTCTATCCTACAATAAAAGGTAACCCCAGCAGTTTCTCCCTCTGTCTACACTTATCAATACACCTGTCTTCAGACCGTTGCCAGTCATGGATTGTTTTTAACCCCTTCTTTAACCCGTTTCCCAAATGCTGGACAAAACTCCTGCATAGGACTTTAGAAAAAATTGAAGTAATTTATTGTAAGCATGTCGACGGTCCTGCATTTCACTTGGGATCTTTCCAAAACGTCGATCAGGGCTTCATTTGAAAGCTATTTTGAATATATTTCCTATCTACCAAGTCCTCTTTGATTGGCCGTTCTGTTCCCTATTTTGCATAACTTGTTATTGTCTGCTCACCTTGGTCTGGGGACGGAGCGGCAGCCGAGGCGGTTTCCTCCACGATTCCGTGTGGGTGCATCGCTTTACTTATCTATTACCGCGTTCTTTGCTGGTGGATGGTTAAAGAAATGTGTTGTATACTTTCTTCTTTTCTTTCTTTCTTATGTTATATTTTAAGTGCAATGCCGCGTTTTTTACCCTCCTCCACTAAACACACAATGCAACATACACGTAATGAGTATACACAATGCCTCATACACCACTAAACTTCCAAATCATTGGAATCTCTCCCACTAATGCTCTATCACCCCGGAAAAACCAAGCCACTATACAGCACATTCTCTTCTCATTAATCAGTGCGGTTTAGAGGGTGGCAAAAGATGGACAACATCAGCTGGGTAGAACCTGCATGTGCTCTGCCTAATTGCCATTGTGTATCATAATCTTCTTTTTTTAGGTCATGCCTATTATTTGGAATGATCTTATATTTTTAGTGTTCAATTCTCTTCCACAGAGTACAACAGCCTTCGGAATCTGAATGGGGTCCTTTTCAAGCGGCTGCCATCTTTGGAAACTCCATCTTGCTTCTTTTGTTGGGATACAAAGGTGGTTCCCTATTCCTCATTGCAATCCCTGGCTTGTAGGGGGAGGCCTGATATCGCTCCGACTTCTGAGAACCCCGAGAACTGGTCCTCATGTGACATCTGAAGAGGAGTCGGCATCTACTGCTGATACCTTGCTACCAAATAACTTGAAAGAGATCCTTGGTGTCAAACATCGTGAATAACCGCTGTTTGAAGCAAAAGATCCACCATGGGCAGAATGTCCCCGTGAACTGATTCCAGCCCTTACAGCAACAAGCAAATCTGAGGATGCAAATTAACACCATGCACTATTTTCCATTCAACATAGAAGTTTAAATGAGCATTGTGTGTTCCAAATGCAACATACGTCATGAACGAAAATAATCTGTACAACATAGCCTGCAAAATCCCCCCAAAAATTATTATTCAACATTTATTAGTATCCTACATCCAACTGGATAATCACAGTGCACACGCCAACAACGGGTGATGCTTATGGAAATGTTAATATGGATGCCCAAAGTGAATCTGTCCGCCTTGCAGGCTGAACCATTGATGGCCCAGAGCTTTAGCAGCTAAGTTCTTCTGATTCCTTTTTTTTTGTTTTTTTCTGCAGCCAAGCACAAGTCTGATCAGGACAAGTCAATGCTCCTTTAATTGAAGTTGTTTGGCATTACATAACAACGTTTTAGACGTGTGTGCAACATAGGAAACAAATCTGCATAATATTTCGTTCTACGGTATTTTAATATTGAAAATGAACGCGCTGCAATATAAAATAACAACGAATAAGATTATAGCTGCTCTTACAGAAAGGAGACCCGAATATACTGAGCCCTCTTAATATAGGACTTTTGAATCTTCTATTCCAATCGGTACCCCACAAAGTCCCCTTCCCCCCCCTCCAAACATCTTCTGGGGAAACGCTTGGTGGTATAAAGATACGTCTCCCGGGCTTCTTTCAATTGATGAGTCTCACAGAAAACAAGCCGTCTGAAATAGCGATGAAATACATTGTATAAATTTAAGACGGCAGCGTGTTCATTTTCAGGTGTAACACTTTTTCCTCACACATTACTGCAATGCTACTTTTAGAGTACTTAAAAGTAGCATCATTGTTGTAGTAGTGGAAGCGTGTTGGTGCCACAGGGTTCAGTTCACTCTTACGCACAGTGTGAATGGTTTAAATCGGTGCACAGCGTGCTCAGTAGATTCACATTTCTGACTGCCATCGTTAGTTACGTGTTCCTAAAGGAGAACCCTTTTAAGTGATGATGAGATACTCCTCACATCATAGACTTGCGGCATATTTGTTTTCAGGTAGGATAATCTTTTCCCCGTGTCAATAAGGCAGTGGTGCCCACTCCAGTCCTCAGAAGGCCACACCAACATGTCAGGTTTTTTAGTAACCCTGCTTCCGGCACAGTTGGCTCACCACCTGTGCTTGACGCAGGGATACCTGAAAACCCTAGACGGTGGTCATTGAACGCTGAAGTTGGCTGGCCCCTGGATACGGGGCAGCATTTCATATGGTAACCTGTTATGCCCGGGGGAGGGGGGGCAGTGTATTTGCTGTTATTGAGTAATCGCTGGTACAATCGTTTCTGTCCCGTTAGCACCGCAGGAGCTTCAGCACACCATCTATTCTCACATATCAACGCCGGATACAGCTTCTCTTCTCACTGCCAGTGGACTAGCATGCCGGTATGGGTTAACTACAAATAGGGTTATTACTTGCAAGTGTTTTTCTAACCTGAAATCTGTCTGTCTGAAAAAAGAGAACCCCCCCCCCCCCTGCCAGCAGCTGCCAGCCGTCCTGCCGTTCTCTCACATACTGTATCTTATTTATAGACAAAAACTCACCTTATTTGAGGTATGTGGAGGCTGTCCGCCAGCATCCCGTGCAGTTCCCTTTGGCCCTTATTCAAATGGCAATTAATGATATATCAACTTCCCATTTGAAAGTGTTACATCATCTGCAAAGTCACCTCTCTGTACACTATATGCTTCTATATCACCCACATAACCACGATCTCCCTGAGGTCTAAATTTTACTCCAAAAACCCCTTCACTTTCGTGTCCATCACACCCCCCTGACAATCAGATGTCCCTCACAATCCATTCAACCTAGTCCAGGCTCTGACCTCTCGCTTCTCTCGTGTGAGCGTTCCTTCATGTGGAAGAGTAACCAATGACACTAAAATGTGTTTGACAAAAGAAGTAAACTAAGGAGGCAGCCATATTTACGTACACCCCGCATAATTCATTTATTAACATTATATAAAAACATTAATCAATATACATTAGTATTATATTTCATATAATGGGTAATCAACCGCATCAATCCATTTGTTTAAAATGTATTCTTTGTTTTATCAACAGGAGAAGTCGGTGAATGTACAGTATCTTAAACCCACATGAAACGCATTTGTTAATTTTCTATTCCTAGCATTCCAGCCTATCGATTGGATCACTTTGGGAAGATGTGTCCTTTTTTTCTGCTTTCTCCTCTGTTTGTCCGTAGCCATTAATTGTTACTGTATGTAGGAATGCAAAGATGTGAGCTGTGTGTTACGTAATAATAATTCTCAGTGCTGTGGGATCGGTCACCAAAATTTTCCTATATTGACCTCTGCCGGCCTATTAGTTGAAAGTAGCTGAATAGGTCGCCCTGTTTTTAAATCGGAAGAGACGGAGGTCTAAATTACCACTACGTGTTACTACTTCCGCTGCAGCGGGAGGTCTGGCCGCATCATCGGACTTATTCAAAGTTTAAAAAGACAACCAACCCCTTCCCTGGCATGCCATGTATCACGCTTCAAGTGCAATAGGTTTGATTGAATAGGTCCCATAGGTGTTTTCGCCATTCTGCAATGTTTTGGATGGGATTCAATGGCCTTACCGCAGGGACGCCAAACGTCTGGAGCTGCGCCCCCCTTCCCGGAGCTGCAGCGTTTGCCGCCCCCTCCCCCCTCTCCCAATGCTGGCGTCAAATTAGTTGCGGTTTAGGTGACGTCACGTCATGTGATGTCACTGAACCCCGCCGCGTCATTTAACGCACGTTGCCATGGTTAACGCGTGACGTCAAAATGATCTGTGTTGTCATGGCGACGCGTCCCGAAGACCCCCCGCCAAGAGCAGGTAAGTTGAAGTTACAGAGGCCCTATGCCTCCACGCCATTATTCAAATGCCGTGGGGGAAGAGGCCCTGGACCTCTTTAACCGCCCGCGCCCCCCCTACAAATTCTCCCTCTCCCGCCCCCCCTGGCGGGCTGCTGACAGAAAGTTGGACCTGTTCCTGATTTGACATTGCAGGCTTCAGTGTGGCGTATGGAAGGCTGGCACAAGCATTATTTGTCCCTCAGATTTACTGCTAATGGGGGATTATAGATCTTAACTGATGTACAATCACTCATAAACAGCCATTGTGTTTTCTGCTTCATGCCTGGGCTGAGATGTGTCTGTCCACTGTGTTATTAAGGACAAAAGTTGGCTTACCAATTTTAGTACTTACTCGCTCCAGGGATCTCAACTCCAGTCCACAGTCCGCACCCAACAATTTCAGTTTTTCAGGCTATCCCTGCAATCAGCACAGGTAGCGCAATCAGGGCTCGGTCTCTTGACTGCACCCTTGCTGAACATGGCTGCCTTAAAACCTAACCTGTTGGGGGTTTCCTTGGGGCTGGAGTTGAGCCCCCCCCCTGTGGACACCATCGGCTCCCTCTGGTCAGAGAATTCTTCGTGAGGTTATTGGAAGACCAATAGTAGCCCTGTGGTAATGCCCGTGTCTTCATAGGGAAACCTTTAAAAAACATCGCACCACTTGTAGCTAAACTAGATTCCCAGAATACCATGGTGTATATAATCTACATATCATTCATTTACCAGGTATTGATGAAATTAGACTATGTCATATATATTTTGCAGAATGATCTTAACTTAAGCAGCGGTGTCCACTCTCATTGTTTAATTCTTGCCGCCATTATCTCTGTTCTTCTGGTTTTGATGGACCCAGGATATTCAGGCTAAATCTGGTGTTTCTCTATATTATGACCTTAAACTAGAATATTTGGGATAAATGATTCCTACGGAGTCATCAAACATCAGGTTTGTGCTGCTGTGCAGGAACGACAGAGTAGTAGTGCAAGCAATCATCTTGGTCTGTTATAACATAGAAGTGGGAACCAAGGGAGCAGCTTGTAGGTCTTGTTCCATCTGTTGAGGCCCAGTTTTTCTTTGCGTTGTAACTGTATAAACCATTATCTTGAACACATTTGGTTGGGAGTTTGCTTTGCAATGGGTTTTCAGCCCAAGCACTGAAACATTCCTCACCATTAACTACAGTACGTGTTATAGTAGATTTCCCCAGAGGGTTATGTATTGTATGCCTCTGTAAATAATATTATACTCGTATTAAATAAACGGCTCACTTGACACTTGCCCTGATACTTTACAAGGCAGAGGGGGTTGCTTACATTGGGCAGGTTGTATTTATTGGGGCTTTTTTTTTTTGTTTATATTTATTTCTCCTATTAACTTGATCATATCCACTCTTTATTTTTAAATCTTTATTGTGTCAGTGGAACACCCCTGCGTTTTATGGGTTTCATGTTCTGTGTTCAGTAAACGTTTCAAAATGAGAGGCTGTGTTGGTGGTTTTGGTTAACTGTTATAATTCCGTTGGTGAACTGTCCTACTCATGAAACGACCAAGTGACTTGTCACTCTGAGAAGAAGACTTGGTGCGTCCCAACGCCCACGTGGCTGATTAGTACCATCTAGGACCCTGTACGTATTTCGTTTCAACTTTCATCAGCTGAATCTCACCCTATAATGTCATCCAATGTTGGGCATATAGCAAAACGAGTGTTATTACGCTATATTCTGGCATAGAGCTATTTTTCTGCAGGTGACTGAAACAAACCAGAACAAATAGTGAATATTGCTCTTTTGGTTTTATTAGGGAGTTTATTTAAGCTGAATAAGACGGTTTCAAATACCAAACTCCTCCGCACTGATTGTATTTAGATATCAATATAATCACTTCTGCCTAAACATTGTAGAGTCGTTGTGGGCATGAAAAGTTAGTGACCTTTTTTTAATCCCCATCGGAAAAACAAAGATAACCAGCACACGGTACATTTTCCCTCACATTAAAAAAGCAGCGTCCCATAAGGACCACCCCACTTTATTATTTCACATAAGAGATCTCTCAAGAAAACACTTTCCATCTGGTTTTTTTATTTTAAAATCGATGTTCAATCATGCATACATACATTACCCATCAACACAACTGTCCCATTGGAAAACATATGGTTTATTAGGAAAATTCGCAGTTCAAAATCGGAACTTCTCGCAGATTTGTCGTTCGATGATTTCTGAATCTAGCATTCTGAATTTAAAGCTGCAGTTAAGCCTGCCGTTTTAAAAAAAATTTTCTTTATTTTCCCTTCAATATATGCATAAATACTTCTGCAACACTGACAAGTGATTGCTAGCGCAGTCAGATCCGTTCTCCCTGTAATATCGATCGCCTTGCTCTGGGTTATTTAATTCAGTTCGCACAGCAATTGTGGGCGATGTATCCTGGAATAGATTAACGGGCGTTACTAGATACAATTGTTCACTGCTAGAGAGAGGGCGGGCTCAGAGCCAGAGCCTATCAAGTGGGAAGGGGTGTGACCTTTGGAAATGCTTCCTACATTATAAACTTAAAAATGTCTTTAAAAAGTATTTTTTTAAATGGCACAAGTATTTTCCTCACAGTAAGAACTGATTTGTTAAAAAACAAACAAACAACTGTAGGATATTGCTTACTGGCTGCTTTTAAACGTTCAATTCGAACTCCGATCTAAGTTTAAAAAAAAATATTCATTCGAATCTTTGCTAAATTGCAAACGTACAACCAGAGAATGCCTCTCACTCCCTGGCATTTGTTGTTTGTTTTCAGGCTTTTTGTGTGTGTGGTGTGGTGTGTGGTGTGTGTGTTTTTTTTTTTAAAATTGTGTGAACAATTAAATACACTCTTTAAAATAAACTGAAAAATGTAACGAAAATGGAAAAAGAATTACTTTTCCATCATTCATTAAAAGGATCCAAAACGAAAACTCTGCAATTTGTTGAAACCAACCCCAAACATCAGGGAAGTGCCCAGCCTTCTGTGGTGAGCCGCAGAAGTCTTTAAAGGGGTATCACGTTGTTTACCCCGCCATTTAACACCCTCGATAGCCATAACGCATACCCACAAAGGTGATTTGCTTTACTCGTCCTCTCTCGCATAGAGAAAAATATTTGGCGGTGATAAGTTACCGGCCGTAGTCTTACTCCTATTCAATCATATGCAATAGCTGATCACCAACCATCGCACACTCAAACCTCGTTAGTGCTATCCGGTCAAATAGTGCTACATGAGTAGATCACACCAAAACCTGCCCCTGCTCACACACCCAGGCCTTGATTTGAGCTTTTTTCTGGGAAGCCCTCGGGCATGTACTGCACGAGAATAGGACTTAACCTTTCAATTATAAACGTCACTGTCATACCAAGATATACATCTTATGTATCATCATAAATGTCTGAAACATCATAAACTATAGTATGGTTTTTAGTAATTAAAGTAAATATAGGATATATTTTGTGTGACCCTAAGAGTGTATATAATCTTGACTGAATTAAGTATGTGTATGCAATATGTTTATTCATATTTAAAGAACTGGGGTCAAAAGATTCACCATTATCGCATGTCATGATGAATCCCTACAATAATACAGTCGTTACTTTTAAATAATGTACAGTTTAAAATACATTAAGAGATGGATACGATAAATATAGCGAAAAATTAAAAGTGTAAAAGTGTAAAGTTATCCTATTGTAATGAATAATGGCATTAGCTTTATGTAACACACACCCATGTTCCGCATCTTACCGCATGCGCGTTAATTGTGCGTGCATAAAGTTTCCCCAATGTGTCGTGCAGGTATTGGAAATTCAATCTGTGCAACGCAATCAACACCATTAATATCACTGCTAAAAACTTCTGCGATTATCAGCGGTGTGTATAACCCTTTAAAACTGAGGGAAAATAACGATTTTTACCTATTGCCATTGTGCTGCTCGAGCTCTCTCCCCCCCCTCCTACCTTCCGTGCATCAAATTTCTCCGGTGTTACTGGATGTCAGGTCAACATGACCCAGGGCATCATTTGACACCTGTGGACTGTCACGTCACATGACGCTCGGCTTCATTTGATGCCGCATTGCCATGGAGACCGCCGCACCGCGTCTGAATCACAGTAAGTTTTCCTGTTGTCAGAGGCCTCACGCTATCCCCCGGCATTTCATTTAAAAATTGCCTTGGGGAACAGCCTGGACTCTGCAAGTCCCGCACCCCCCCAGACAAATCTCACGCCCCCCAGTTTTGCATACCGCTGGAATAACCATCATCCTACACAGCAGGAACACGGTTTATAATTTGCTATCAGTGTGTTGATCAATAAAAAAGATTGTAGTCACTTTTTCCTATCACACACACACACACACACATTCTCTCCTAATTATAGAAAAATAGAAATTCCACATCGATCGGAAATCCCTGTTGTCCCAGAGCGTCTGCCATCTTCTGTTGCAATTCCTACTGCTCTCCTAATAAAGCAAGAACATCGTTTACCAAAGCACCACAAGGGCGTAAGATACTTTACCCGCACCCCACAGTGACCCGTCTTTCCCGCCAGACCACGACACCGTCTATAATGTCCCGTCCATACAAAGGAGCCAACTCGTTGATATTTTATATCGGATTTTTTTAGAAATATTTTTGTGGAAACAAACAAATGTTGCTTTAGGTCGAAAGAAACTAATGTGTATTTTATTGATTGTCTGAGAACGCTGGATGTAATGTCTGTTGACATAACAGGGCAGCTTTTCCTAAGAGCAAATTGTATTTTTTCTGCTCGGCTAACACTTACTCCCACCCATTCCCAGGGAGAATAATGCGGAATATTCACTCCCGCTGACAGCTTTCACACGTCTGTTTCTCGCCCTAATTCGCCCCCTGTACCAGGAAGATGTAGATGTAAACCTGGATAGAAGGAAGATGGGGTATTTGCAAGAGGGCCGCCAACGGATCCTCCAGGGCCCAGGACTAGAGTTTTGATACCCTTCCCTCCCACCCCATGTCGGTTACCTACGAGCCTGCCCTCCTCTCACACCTGTTATTTCTCTCCCCCCCCTATCTTCTCTTCCTCACTCTCCCCGCTCCCTCCCGTACAAAAAAAACACCCCCCTCGCCTCCCTCTCCTCTTGTCCCTGGCCCCCCCGCGCTATCACTCAATATCCCCTCTCCTCAAATCCCCTCCCTCAAATCCCCTCCTCCCTGTCACACTAATTTCCCCTCCACCCCCTGGGTCCCAACAAAATAATCCCCCCCCCAACTGCCACACACCCTCCCACACAATAATTACCCATACAATACACACACTACCCCCAAAATACAGAACCACCACCACCCTCCCAGATATCCAAGACAACACTACAAACCCTGAATACAGACAGCACTACACAACACCCACCAAATACCGACACTCTGCTACCACCCCCCCCAAAAAAAAAATACAGACACACCCTATCCACCCCTCCCCCTCACTCACACCCCCCCCCCCCCCGACTTCAGGGCGCGCCATCTACCTGTGGGGGGCGAGATGGCGCAGGGGTAAAAGTAGGCAGGCAGCGGCCAACCAGAGGCCTGGCAGCTTGACATAGAACTTTGGGCCCAACCCTCTGCCAGGTTCAAAACTTTCAGCGCCGGTCCAATGGCCCCCCGCTCTCCGTTCCCGGCACACCACAACCGTGTCCCCGCTTCCCCCTCTGTGGGCGGCCCCCCGGGACACGTGTCCCAGCTCTCCCCCTCTGTGGCGGTAGCCCCGGGACACGTGTCCCACTCTCCCCCTCTGTGGGCGGCCCCCGGACACGGTGTCCCAGCCTCTCCACCTCTGTGGGCGGCCCGGGACACGTGTCCCAGCTCTCCCCTCTGTGGGCGTGCCGCGCGGACATACTTGTCCCATCTCTCCCCCCTCTGTGGGCTGGCCCCGGGAACACGTGTCCCAGCTCTCCCCCCCTGTGGCGTCCCCGTGACACGTGTCCCAGCTCTCCCCCTCGTGGGCGGGCCCCGGGACACTTCCCACTCTCCCCCACATCTGCCCCTCTGTGGGGGCCGCCCGGGACACGTGTCCCAGCTCTCCCCCTCTTGGGCGGATCCGGAACACGTGGTCCACTCTCCCCCTCTGATGGCGGCCCCGGACCGTGTCGCAGCCTCTCTCCCCCTCTTGGGCGGCCCCGGGACACTTCCGCAAGCTCTCCCCTCTGGGGCGGGCCCCTGGACAATCGTGTCCCAGCTCTCCTCACCCCTTCTGTGGGCGGCCCCGGGACACGTGGTCCCGCTCTCCAAAAAAGCCCCTCTGGTGGGCGGCCCCGGGACACGTCCCAGCTCTCCCCCCCTGTGGGCGGCCCCTGGGACAACGTGTCCCAGCTCTCCACCTCTGTGGCGGCCCCCGGGAACGAAAAAAAACGTTTCCTCCCAGCTCTCCCCCCCTTGGCAGCCCCGGGACACGTGTCCCAGTCTCCCCCCCTGTGGGCGGCCCCGTTACCACGTGTCCCCAGGCTCTCCCCTCTGTGGGCGTGCCCCGGACCCGTTCCCTCTCTCCCCCCCTGTGGTCGTCCCCCGGGACCACGTGTCCCAGCTCTCCCCCTCTGGGGGCGGCCCCCACCCCCCGCGGACACTGTCCCAGCTCTCCCCTCTGTGGGCGGCCCCGGGACACTTCCCAGCTCTCCCCCTCTGTGGGGCCGGCCCCGGGACCGGGTCCCAGCTCTCCCCCTCTGATGGGGCGCCCGGGACACGTGTCCCCACCGCCTCCCCCTCTGTGGGACGGCCCCGGTAAACACTGTCCCAGCTCTCCCCCTCTGTGGGCGGCCCCGGGACAACGTGTCCCACTCTCCGCCTCCCCCTCTGTGGCGGCCCCGGGACACGTGTCCCCAGCTCTCCCCCTCTGTGGGCGGCCCCGGGCACACGTTCCCCGCTCTCCCTCCCCCTCCCCCCCTGTGGGCGGCCCCGGACAAAACGTGTCCAGCTCTCCACTCTGGTGGGGCGGCCCCGGTACCCGTTTCCCAGCTCTCCCCCCCCTTTTGGCGGGTCCCCGGGCCCGAACGTGTCCCAGCTCTCCCCCTCTGTGGGCGGCCCCGGGACACGTGTCCCAGCTCTCCCCCTCTGTGGGCGGCCCCGGGACACGTGTCCCAGCTCTCCCCCTCTGTGGGCGGCCCCGGGACACGTGTCCCAGCTCTCCCCCTCTGTGGGCGGCCCCGGGGACAACCGTGTCCCAGCTCAGCTCTCCCCCTCTGTGTGCGGCCCCGGGACACAACACGTTTCCCCCCTCCCTCCCCCTCTGTGCGCCCCGTGTACACGTTTTCCCAGCGCTCCCCCCCCTGTGGGCGGCCCCGGGACACTTCCCAGCTTCTCCCCCTCTGTGGGCGGCCCCGGGACCGTGTCCCATCTCTCCCCCTCTGTGGGCTGTCCCCGGGACACGTGTCCCGCTCTCCCCCGCTGTGGGCTGGCCCCCCCGGGCACGTGTCCCAGCTCCTCCCCTCTGTGGCGTCCCCGGGCCACGTGTCCAGCTCTCCCCCTCTGTGGGGCGGGCCCCGGGACCACGTGTCCCCCAGCCTCCCCCATCTGTGGGCGGCCCCGGCACGTGTCCAGCTCTCCCCCCTCTTTGGGGGCTGGCCCCCGGGACAACGGTCCCCACTCTCCCCCCTCTGTGGGCGGCCCCGGGACCTTGTCCCAGCTCTCCCCCCCTTCTGTGGGCGGCCCCGGTAACAACGTGTCCCATCTCTCCCCCTCTTGGGCGGGCCCCGTGACAACAAAAAACGTGTTCCCAGCTCTCCCCCCTCTGTGGGCTGCCCTTGGGTATATGATTACATTAGCATCTATAAGGGTTCATCAAGTAATAGAGGAGAATGCACATCAGATGTGACCTGTCATTGACATGACACAGAGTATAACCGTAAACCTGAACCATCCTATCACTGAGACAGAGTATAACCTGACCGCACTATACCCTTGACACATAGTCATAACCTGACCAGCACTGTACACTTGACAGAGTATACCTGACCGCACTAACACTGAGACAGAGTATAACCTGACCAAACTATATCCTGAGACAGAGTAATAACCTGACCCACTATACCCTGAGACAGAGTATAACCTGAACCGACTATACACTTACACAGAGTAAACCTGACCTCACTGTAATACACTGGACAGAGTATAACCTTGACCGCGACTATACACTGGAGACAAGTATAACCTGACCCCCGCACTTACAACTGAACAGAGTATATAACTGACCCGCCTAGACACTGACCACAGAGTAAATAACCTGACCGCAACTATACACTAGACAGAGTATAAAACCTGACTGACCGCACTAATCACTGACACAGAGGTAATAACCTGACCGCACTATACACTGACACGAGTCATAACCTGACTCTGACCGCAACTATACACTGAGACAGAGTATAACCTGACGCACTATTAACCTGACAAGAGATAACTGACCGCACTATACACTGACACAGAGTATAACCTGACCGCACTATGCAATGACACGGAGTCTAACCTGACCAGCATATAACACTGGCACGGAGTATAACATGACCGCACTAGACAACTGAGACAGCGTATAACATGACTGCACTATACACGGCCAGAGTAATAAACCTGACCGCACTATACACTGGCTGGCACAGAGTATCCTGACCGCACTAATGCAATGACACAGAGTATAACCTGAAACCGCACTAGACACTGGCCGGGTTAAACCTGACCGCACTATACACTTGGCACGCGCGTTATAAAACCTGACGCAGCTATCACTGATACAGTGTATAACCTGATGACCTGCACTACACTGACAGGAGTATAACCTTGATCGCACTATACACTGATACAGTGTACAATTGGGAGAGGGAAGAGTGGGTGACACATGGAGGGGGAGGAAAGGGAGGACACATTGGTGAGGGATGACTGGAGGGGAGTGGGTGACGGAGGAAGTATTGGGTGACGGGGCAGTTGGGTGCCAGGTGGGTATGACAATGGGTGAAATGAGTGGGTTTTGCCCTCTAAAACCCTACCTAGCTACGTCCCTGCTCCCAAAGGAGTTTGGTAGGGGTCAATGCAGTACGGGACAGACATACTGTCAGGCTAATCCGAAATAACAAACGAGCTCTGCCGGATCAAACTCGAGCAGGCGGGGCCGTGTTGCTACAACTCAAGCAGGCGCCGTGTGGCTACAAACCAGAGCAGGCGGGCCGTGTGGGCTACCAACCAGAGCAGGCGGCCGTTTGGCTACAAGACTCAGAGCAGCGGGCCGTGTGGCTATTACCTTGCTGTCTGCGCCAATGTTTCTAATGATTACATAAACCTACTCTTTCCCGGGTTTGTGTGATACAGTTAATTCTGCTTATTATCGCCATAATGGATTCTCGACGCAATGTTTTTTCTGCGACTGGATCTCATTATGCTCTTCATTGAACGGACACCTTACTATGAAGTGCAGCCTCACAAACCAGAAATAGAAATGCACTTTTCAAGCAGAATTTCCACAGGTCCTAGAATGGATTGTCCCAATCGAATTAAGAATGAAGAAAACGTCCGTTATGACACATCGCTAACCTTAGAATGGGAGATCCAGTTGTAATTCCATAATCTGTGTTAGTGACCTGAAAACCCTATATAAGTGCTATCTATTAAATATTATTATTTATTGTGATGCTATCCCAAGGTTTCAGAATATGATAAATCAAACGTTACTTCCCCATACCCACCCCACAGCTGTAATGTTCAACCTCGGCTGGTTGGGAGTCCTGCAGCTTGTTACAACCTCGGCTTTGGGAGGCGTGCAGCATGTTAAAAAAACCTCGGGGCTGGGGAGTCCCTCCAGCTCGTTAAAACTCGGCTGTTGGGAGGCCTGCAGCTTTTAACAGTCTCTTCCAGATGATAGGAATTTAAAATGTGGAAATTAGGCAGACGGGTAAAAAAATCGAAGAGTTGGAATATCTCACCTCCATGACCTAATAAAGCTCAAACAACACCCAGATCCTGTCTATATATTTATATATTCAATTGTGCTGCACAGTAGCTAACATGGCACCTATGGTAGCTTCTATAGTGTAACCCCGTATTCCACCGCACACGTCACCATCTCCCTACTATTGACTTCACTATAGCCATATTTTTTTTTCTCCCTTTTTCCTATGCCGTGCAAGAATACCAAGACACAGTATAATATTGGTAGTGTAGGCACCCTGCAGGTAGGGTTTACCTTGACGTGGGTTTGTAGCTGACATGTTTTGTCCAAAAGATTGACTAAGGCGAGCATACTTAATCAGAAAGAAAACCATGAACCAAGTCATTTTGTTCTGTTGAAGACGCATGGGGGGCTTCTTTGTTTACTGTTATCCATTTTTGATCCCCCATCAACTGTAACGAGCTTCCTCTAAAAAGAGGATAAGATGGACCCTGCAGAGACCAAGTCATATCATAAGGACATATTTTCATGCTTCACTGTCAATCTCTTCTGTGCTGTCTCCTTTATCTGCATATTCCTGACAGTCTTGTGTAAGCTTCTTGTAAGGACTTTAAATCTCAGTCCAGTGTGCGTGGCGGATTCAGTCCTCTTGAAGTGAATCAATAGCTCACGCTGAGCCACCTGGTGGGGACATGCTTGGAAAAGGTGGAACCTGCTGCATCACAACTTGCACTCATCATTTTGTGGACGGTACTGGTGTTATTAAAAGGGTTCCATAGTGACTATAATAGCAGCCCCAAAAAATTAGAACTTATAATACATTCTCTACCGTTTTTCAATGACTCTTCCTGGCTTAAATATGGATTATTTCCCTTTATAAATGTAGTAGAAAAAAAAAATACCACACAAAAGTACACAAAAAAATGATATCTCCCAACATCGGCCTGGTTAGTCTTCCTACTGTTCTAATGCTTCAGTAGAAACGTTCAATTCACCCATTTGATACTCATGGTATTTCTTCACCTCTGACTCCCTCTGCTGTGTGTGCTGCTTCATGCTTGATAACTGTTTTAGTAAAAGGATGTTCTCACGTTTTCCTCCTTGCGTTTACTAACTTCACTCATCATGCCCCAATGTCCCCCAAGCTCTTCCCATTCCATGTCCTCCTACAAGTAGCAATCAGCCTATCCCTTTCTTCTTCATGGTATCTGTTAAAAATCCTTTAGACCAGTGGTTTTTCCCCGACTCCAGTCGCTCAAGACCCACAGTGTCCAGGTTTCATATATCCCGGCTTGAGCACAGGTGGCTCGTCACAACTATTTGAGCACCTGTGCTAATGTGCGATATTCGTAAAACCCGGACTGGAAGCAGGACTTCAGGACTGGAGTTGAAAAACCACTGTGTTTAGACCTTGCAATTGGTGACATGACTAGGTACAATTTCAACTTTTTTGTGTTTTCTGGTGGCCACATCCATAACGCACCATTACCGCCCAAGGCGCACACATGGTGCGTATACCTTTCAACCATTCCAATCTGTCTACAAACACATCAGGTTCTGGATGATATGGAGCGATAGGGCTCTACCTTATTAAAATGTAGCTGCCACTAGGCATTTTCTTAACAAAGTAGCTCTTTGTTTCTTTCTGAAAACCTTGACAAGTTTATTAGTGTATTCCTACTATTGTACAATTTTGGCACATGCATACATACATCATTCTCTCTGGTGCAACGGTATCAATGAACAAAGATGTTAAACTAAGGAAGAAAAATTCCTGCTGAGGTTTCCTCTCTTTACTAAATAATGATGTTTCCAAGTACTATGTGGGATCATAAAAAAACATCATGTGACTCGCAATATTATTCTTTCATATATCCTTTATTATAATCATTTAAATCATCAGGGGTCTATAACTCAGTCATCAAAGGCCAAGCAACAGCCCAGGTTGTATCGATATCCCTGCTTCAGGTACAGGTTGGCTCAATCATGTGGCATCTTTCACTGCACCGCCTGTGCTGAAACAGGGATATTCCTAAAAGCTAGCCTGTGGTGGCACCTTGAGGACTACGTTTGAGACCCCTGATTTTAAATCCGTTTTTGTTTAGGTAAAAACATATATTTTTATAATGGAATTTCTGTCAGTAACAAATCATTATTTCTCACGGCCATCATTCATGCTCCAAAATACTTGCAGGGAACATTGTCTCGTGTTAGTTTACTGCTCTCTAGTCAGAGGGACGGTGCCTTTCCTCATGGATTCCGTCCTTTCTTCTGTGCGAGCTCGGTGTTTATCATTTTGCTCACATAAAAGTTTGGCCTGACAGACCAATGAAGAAAACATAGAACACAACCATTTATAATCATCAATAAGACCGTTTGCGAATTCCTCTTAAAAAGTGCCAGATTCTCTTAATGACCCAATAAAATTATACCCAACTGTCCACAGGAGACGAGGTACATCACAGGAGACGAGGACCTATCACAGGAGACGAGGACTATCACAGGAGACGAGGACTACATCACAGGAGACGAGGACTATCAAGGAGACGAGGACTATCACAGGAGACCAGGACTATCCAGGAGACCAGGACTGTCGCAGGAGACCAGGACTGTCACAGGGAACAGGACTATCAACAGGATGACATGACTATCACGTAGACCCATGGACTACCATCAGGAGACCCAGGCTATCACAGGCGACCAGGACCTATCACGGAGACGAGGACTATCACAGAACCAGGACTATCACAGGAGACCCAGGACATCACAGGAACAGGCTATCACAGGAGACCAGGACTATCCGAGACCAGGACCCTATCACAGAGATCAGGACTATCACAGGAGACGAGGACTATACATAGACCAGGACTATCACAGGAGAACCAGGACTAATATCGCAGGGACCAGGACTATCGCAGCGACCATGACTATCGCAGGGAGACCAGGCCTATCCCGCAGAGACAGAACTATCGCAGAGACCATGACTATCACAGGAGACCAGGACTGTCACAGGAGACCAGGATGTCACACAGGAGACCAGGACTGTCACATGGATACCATGACTAGCACAGGAGACCAGGACTATCACAGGAGACCAGGACTATCACATGAACCCAGGACTATCCAGCAGGGAGAGAGGACTATCACAGGAGACCAGGCTATCACAGGAGACCCGGACTATCACACAGGAGACCAGGACTACACAGGATATGAGGACATCACAGGGACCAGTACTATCACATGATACCAGGACTATCACAGGGACCGGAGCGTACTATCACAGGAGACCAGACTATCACAGGAACCAGGACATATCACAGGAGACCAGGACTATCACAGGAACCAGGACTATCAACATGAGACCCGGACTATCACAGGGGAGATTCAGACTATCACAGGAGATCATGACTATCACACCAGGGATCAACCAACTTGCCAGCAGGGTACAACATAGTCAATAAAATGAAGTTATTGGGAAAAAAATTATCCACAACTGTCAGTACATAAAACACATACTCCCACCTGGGGTAACTGGGAGCACCCTATATACCTAGGTGTGGGGACCCTCCGTTGGAAGTTTTCCCCGTTCTGCTCCCACGCAGTGTGAAGCAGTCACCCCTTCAGCGACTCCAACTAACTGCCTCACAGGTGCTCAGAACTCTGGGACCTATAACTGCCACTGACTGCCTGGGACTGTCTGGAACTGGCTGGCTCTGTCTGGAACTGCTGGCCTCTGTCTGAACTGCTGGACTTGTCCTGGCTGAAACTGTCTGGCTCTGGCCGGGGCTCTTTGGAAAAAGCTTGTTGGGACGTCAGATTTTCACATATAAAAGGAATAAATAAATTAATAGTGTAATTATGGTCCAAACCCTGTACAATGTTATATGGGGATTCAAGATAATAACTCACATTCCCCAGTAAAATAAGCATTGGAACAACTGAATACTCTGTGTCTTTTTTGCAGGGGGGGTCTTGCTTAGGATACTAACCAGACCCCCTGCAAACTACAGATTCTTCAGATTCTTCCAATGTTGTATTTTAAACTGGGAGAATGGTGATTTCTTAATCTCGCATCCCCATATACATTGTTACAGGTTGTTTGGACATATTAACACTATTATTTATTTCCTTCCTTTTACATGGTGAAATTCTGCGCTCCCCACAACTTCTTCCAAACAGTCAAGAAGGAGGACTGGATCTTCTCCTACGAGGGTTGAGCATCGAACTTTCCTAGTATTATCACTATTTTTGAACACTGTTTATATTATATATTCATTTAATTTATCACTATATATTTATATTTTATCTCACCTTTATTGAAAGCGCTCACAATTTTGTTTCCTATCTGGCTGGCTTCTGCCTGGAACCGCAGGCTCGCCTGGAACTGTCCTGCTCTTCTGGAACTGTCTGGGCTCTGGCTGGAACCTACAGGCTTCTGGCTGGCAATGGCTGGAACCGGCAGGCTCGCCTGAACTGTCTGGCTCTGTCTGGGAACTGCTGGCTCTGGCTGGAACGTCTGCACCTGCTTGAACTGACTGGACTGTCTGGCTGAAACTGGCTGGCCTCCTGGCTGGCTCTGACCTGGAACTGTGCTGCTCTGGCTGGAACCGGCAGGCTCCTGGCTGTCACTAACTTGCTGGCTCTGACTGGAACTTGCTGGCTCTGGCGAACCGGCAGGCTCTGTCTGGACTGTGTGGCTCTGCCTGGGACTGGCTGGGCTCGCCTGGTAACTGTCTGGCTCGGCTGGGAACAGCGCTGGCTGGAATTCCCCCTTGAACTCTGACTGTATTCTCTCAGCCATAGAAGTAACACCTTTATAACCTTTATACTCAATGCCACAGCATGGAAACTAATGGAAGAGATAAAATGCCTTGCCTCAATTATACCCAGCAAAAGGCAACATTAAAAGAGAAACCTAAAACATTCACAGTTGATTCCACATGGGAACTTTGTACATGTCTCCTGAACACAGAGTTAAACCCCTGGTCCCATGGCAGTGGCTGAAACCAGTCTTTAACAGTACCGTATTATATAAATATATACCACCACTAGAAAGGTATTACTGACGGTTTGGGTATGGCGGGCTTGACCTTTATTAAAAGCAGTCAACTTTACCCTACCGTCAAACCAACACCATGCCAATCTAGACTTTCCTTTACCCAACATTATTAACCCTTTGAATCTTGGTGAAAACGATTCCACAAGGAATAAAATTAGACACGGAAAATTGCCTCCAATGTTTGTTGCTGCACATTGCATATTTTACCATCTGTTGGGGTAATCCTCAAGTTTCGTTCAAATCGGGGCTGCTACGGACTAAATTGGCTAACATCATTAGTTTCCGGTGTTTAACCGTATCCTCAAAGCTAAATACCTGCCAAAACAATGGCAGTCTCTATCGGTGTTGATCTCATCAGCTAGGCGTACGCCCTGTTTCCTTGGTTTTATCCATAGTATGCACAACATGTTGGTTATTGGTGACCTATATATGCTACCACAGTACTATCTGTTCTCCTTTCCGTAACTGGCCAATTTTTACCTTAAGTATATATACGTGTGTGCAATTCAAGGCACCAGTGATGTGATCTCATTCTTTCATGCCTGGGTCCTGAAAACTAATACCTGCCAGCTGAGAGGGCTCCACAGCTTATACATTCTTTTGTGCTGACTTTCCAGACCCAAAAGTTTGTTCATTGTGAAAGGTCATGTTTTCCAACTCACTTCATACGTCCTCTAAGAGTCACAGAAGAGTCAAATGTTCTCATTTAAAGCATAATGTGTGTAGTATGCTGAGTGCGGCGTGAGTGCTGGCGGATGCGGGGGCGGAGTGCTGGCGGATTGCTGCGGAGTGGTCTGGCGGAGTGCTGGGGCGGAGTGCTGGCTGAGTGCTGGCGGATTGCGGGTTGGAGTGCTGGCGTAGTGCGGGTGGGCTGGGGCGGAAGTGCGCGGAGTGCTGGCTGGCGGATGCTGGCGGATGCTATGTGGAGTTTGCTGTGGTGTGCTGCGGAGTGCTGGCGGAGTGCTGGCGGAGTGCTGGCGTGGTGTGGCGGAAGTGCTGGGGGAGTGCTGCGGAGTGCGGGTGGAGTGCGGGTGGAGGCTGGTGGGTGCTGCGGAGTGCTGTCGGAGTGCGTGTGGAGTGCTGGCGAGTGCTGGCGAGTGCGGCTGAGTGCGGGTGAGTCTGGCGTTGGCTGGACGGTGTTGCTGGCGGAGTGCTGGTAGTGCGGGCGGGTGTCTGGGGAGTGCTGGGAGTGCTGGCGGAGTGCTTGGCGTAGTGCGGCGAGTGCTGGCGGAGTGCTGGCGGAGTGCTGGCGAGTGCTGGTGGAGTGCTGGTGGAGTGCTGGCGGAGTGGCTGCGGAGTGCTGGGGGAGTGCTGCGTAGTGCGGGCGGAGTGCTGGTGGAGTGCTGGTTTAGTAGTGTATGTTCTAGTTACAGATCAATCATATAGTTCATAAAAATGCCAGGCCTTTTGGCCTGCATGAGTTTTTAAGCATAGCCTAACAATAACATGAACAAATCTGCAAGTGATAAAGACCCCCAGGCTAGCACTATGGCCTGCGCTGGCAGCGCAGGGAGCCGCACAGTTGCCGACGCACTCCTGCTAGCCTCCAGCGGATTTGTGCACTAGGCTGCAGGGACTTGAGGGAGGTCGAATGCGCGCGAGATGGCGTGGCGGGAACGTGGGCAAACGCGTGACGAAGCCTGGTTAGCCCTCAGTTGGACTGACTGCAGCCTGAAAAGAAACAATAGGTACTTGTCTCTGTTCCCTCCAACTGCAGGCAGTTGAAGACCGCCGCAACATCTTCGCAACGTTCTAAGCCACTTATAGTTTGTTGATGTTAGCATCTCTCTCTCTCTCTTATAGCGTGTGCACTATTAGCTATGTGCTATTCCGTGACAGCCGTGTGCACTATACTGTCCTGCCGTGTAACCAGCGTGTTCCATATAGTCGTTGTACACTATACTTTGTTCAATATGTTGGTACACTATAGCTTTTTAAGTATGTACAAATTACTTGTAGGCACGTTCTTGTACACATAGCTTGTTCACGATAGCCTGTACAATTATGCTGTGTACCTATAGCCTGTGGTAAATATCATCTCTGTGTGGCACACTACAGCCTTGATACAACCTATAGCATGTGTGCACTTAGCCCTTGTACAATATAGCTGTGTGCATTCTATAGCCTGTACACTATAGGTTGCACAAGGTGTACACTATGTGGAGATTTGCCTGAACCTCGTATGAAGCTGAATTAGGAAAATAAGTATTATAAGAATGCTGAAGATTAAAACCAGCATGCCTATTCAGTAAAAAAATTAGGTTTATTGCTTTTTTTACTGCGGGTCACATATAATGTGATAACATATGTACATACTGTATGGAGGTGTACTGAAGTGTAATCTCAGGAGTAGCATAAATTTTTGAAATATTCAACCATCAACCATTTTTATTTTGAGATTTTATTACTGAAATCTGGAATTTCTTTTGCCATTCTTATTTAATTCCGGAATACAGCGAGTTTTCTTTAAATATTTTACTGAAACATTGAACTATACTACATAGATCAGGGTGTTATTTGCAATATCGTAGCCTGCAACGTTTTAATGGAGCGCTATTGGACTTACACTGACAATCTGCCTGGGACACCAATTTGATATCTGAAATAAAAAATTGCTACGAGCCGGTGGTTGTAAGAGCTTATGGTGGTCACATCATGAACTATTGTATGTTGCTCTCTCTTTGTTTTTTTATTGCCAGGATTAGTTTATTGCCTAGTGATGATTGTTAGTTTTCCCAAGAAAGAGAGCAATTTGAAGAAGCATCAGCAGAGAGACATTTTGCAAGAAGCACCATTATACAAAGGATTCGCAGTTTATCTGCTACAGTTACGAAATAAATATGTGCGTACATTTCTAAACTGACTCCATAATGATAATGTGTTTATCAGGGGTCACTTCGACTGGCCATTTTTTGGTTCTTAAAAAAAAAAATCTAAAGTGTTTCATGATTTTATTTTGGTTTTTAAGATTTTTAACAATGGAAAAAAAAAAACACAAAATAAGCAGCAAAACGCTAAGTAACACCCTAACGCAGTGAAAACATTGACTGGGTTATAGTGGTACAAGTACAGATCAGGTCAGGCGGTATATCTCTGTGCCAACTTGTAAGTTTCCAGTAAGACACATGACAGATGACAGGCTTTCCTTGGGTGTGTCCCCCTCTGCATAGACTCCTTAAACGTAAATGGTTGTGGATGGGTGCGAGTGACGCGCTGGGGCTGAGCTCGAGGGCACAGGAAGAGAAGCCTAAAGCATGTAAAATATAGTGTGAAAAAGTCAAGTGCATCGCATTAGGGGTGCGAGGAACATGTCCGGCGGTTCAGTAGTGATTGGGGTTCCAGACTACTCCCTGTCAGGTCTTGGTAGGAGCTCCTGAGCCCTCCTCCGCTGGGACTGGGCCAAGAAGGAGGAGACGATGTGCTAGTCCCCTAACGAGAAGTGGACAGAGGCAATATACCACTAATCCAGATGAGGGCCTCACCATTACCAGAGGGGTCAGGATCTACGCTTATTAACTGGAGCTAGCGCTGTACCAACACCAGCAGTGAGACTGTAATTAAGACCTATCCTCATTAGTATAACCTTCTGGCTATCGCGTTTAGTTTAGTGTCATACAAAGTTGAAAACCCCTGGAATGATAGCTTTAACTACATATTTTGCTATGGACACTGATGGGGCAGAGTTCACTAAGGACATAATGTAGGGCTCATCGAATGTCATCTTGCGTTACACGCTATTAAGTGCAATGGCAGATAGCGCGGACTCGTGTGCTGACAACCTTCAGCGAGCTAGTGACTCACTGAGATTAAGTCCTTCTTTAACGCTCAGACGTGGACGATCTATTTCAAAATACACAAAGGCATGTGACAAGATGGGAACGGTCAGGAGATCCCGGGTGAAGTGCAGTGTTACAGAATGTGAAGGGCCGCCAAGTTCTAGCTGCATTTAATTGCTTGGTTCTCAACTGCAAATACAATCAATTAACCGCAGACCTGTGGTCTTCTGTATCTATTTGACTGTTTTTGAGATCTTTTTTCGTTTGAATTGAGTCAGGGGGTAACTAATCGGTAGTGCCTTAGTAGTGCACATGCTTACAAGTACTCTTAGGCTTCTGCGGGCCGTTTGAAGTTTGCACGTGCGTGTGTGCCCTGAGGACTTTTGTGGCAATAACCTGAAATAGTCTAGAATGCTTGTTCCATGCCTACATTTTAAGTTCACTTCGGCATTTGCAAAACACGAAAGGGGGCGAGTTCTGCCAAGAACTAGCTCTAGCTTTTTCTGAACCATAGTGTATTTATTATAGTTAGTATTGTAATTGAGTAACGTTCACTTCTAATCCACCTAGGGGGAGGTGCAGTCTTCATGTGGGTAATTAAAGGCTCTACATTACTACTCCAAGTTGTCACTTCAGTTGTGTGCGACTTCCAGCCAGCAGATAATTGTAATTTGTCTAGTTGTGGACCCTTTGCCGGGATGCCGGCTCCATATCTCCAGTCCTCAAGGTCCCACCAACCTGGGTCAGGTTTAAGGTATATCTTCTGCTCCAGCACAGGTGGCTCCCATCAGTGGCTCAGTTGATAGATCGAGCCCCCTGCTGAAGCAGGGAATATCGTAAAACCTGACCATTATGGTGGCCCTTGAGGACTTGATGTATGCCCAATCCCGAACTATTACACCAGACCCGCTGTGAACAGCGATACTGTAGCCACATTAACTATGTTTTATCTTCTCAGTTTGCTGTATTATCGTATTAACTTCTCTACATGGCAATATTAACAACATATAATATAACGCGATTGTATATCTAAGTCTTTGAATAGGTGCATACAATACAACACATGTGCAAATTGCAAGAAAATGCAAGAAATAGTTATATTTCCAATTATATTACAAATTGGCAAAAACAAACCACTTATCAGGTGTTCATTTATTGGATGTGCTAATCCTCTTCTAAATATAATGTCTAACTCATTTTACTCTTAAGGCAAAAATAATATATCCTGAAAGTGGATTTTTCGTTATATAAATCCGAATATTTCACCTTTTTTTGATTAAGAACCCCAGAATTAGATTGTGATATTCTGGGGAACCCCTCCCCTCTCGCTCCCCCCCCTCTCCGCCCTTCCCCTTCTTCTTCCACCCTAATTTCGTGTCGCTTCCCCCTCACTTACTCCCCCTTACGCTCCACCTCTCCCCCTTACAGCACCACCACGAAACCTTTCGCCACCTCTCAATACACAACACTCCCCCTCTCCACACACACACACACACAACACCAACACAAACACCACACACACAATCCCACCCACACACACACACACACACACCACGCACACAACACACACAACACCACACAACAACACACACAAAGCCACCAAACCACACACACACAAAGCACTCCCCCCTCCTCTCGTTTACTACATCACACTCACCCACACACACCACCCACACAACACACACACACACACATCAACCACACACCACACACCACCACACACACACACACACACACACACCACACAGCACAAACACACAACACTCCCCCTCTCTCTTCGACTAGCACAACACACACACCCTCTCTCTTCTATATACACACTCTCTCCTTCTCTCTTCTATACACACACTCCCCCTCTCTCTCCTTATAACACACACACTCTCCCACTCTCTCTTCTATACACACACTCCCCCTCTCGCTCTTACACATCCTCAACCATCTCTCTTTCTATACACACACTCCGCCTCTCTCTTCTATATACCACCGCTCTCCTCTCTCTTCTACACACACAAACACATACACACCACGACCACACACACACACACCACACACACACAACAACACACACACACACACACACACCACCCACACAACCACACACACACACACACACACAACACACCACTCTCCACACCACATCACTTCACACTCTCTCCCACTCTCTCCGCTCTATGCACACACTACTCCCCTCTTCTTCTATTCACCACCCCTCGTTATACACACACACACATCTCCCCCCTCTTTTCTACACCACACACACAACTCTCCCACTCTCCCTTCTGTACACACACTTTAAGGGAGCTAGCTGCTGGCGCACTGCAATATCCCTGCACTGAGAGTGAAATGCTCTTACCTGATTCTTCCTCTCCCTCCTGTCAGCCGGACGTTGAACGCCACTTGTCCGGCTTGCATGACTGGGAGAGGAAGATCGCAGTCACTGGGCGGCTGCTGCTGAGCTCGGGAGTCGCCAGTCACTGCTAAGTGGGGTGCTGCCCGCTCGGGGACGCTGGAGGAGCACTCCCCCCCCCCCAGCATGCTGAACCCCTGAGGGGTTCTCGCGGAACCCGCTGTTGGACAGTCCCCTGATATATCATAATAGCGTAGGATTACAAGTATATCATTTTCCCCCGCTCTATTGTTAGGGCTCATGCTATGTAGTTAAACAACATTCAAAAGAGCACAGCATAAAAACATTAGATTCGCCTTGTGGTTATGGAAACAAGATAGAATACAGATTTGTGCCAGGTGAATTTCCAAATAAGTGTTACTATTAGATACAATTATTTAATAAATGATAACCTGGATTGGGGACAGTTTCATGCTTCCCTCCCGCTACTCCTTTAGACCGTAGGTCGCACAGATGAGTCAGGTTCAGTCCACTGCTGGTAAGAAGCAGAACAGTCCATGAGCCAGATCAGATGCCAATCTTAGTTTGCGTTTAAAAACCCCACCCGTCTTAGGGGGTTATTGCACTACGCAGTGATAAGTCTTTTAAGTGAGATAAATGCCATTATAGCGCGATACTGCCTTTTGTGAGATTCACAAAGCAGTGATAAGTGCTTTTAAGTGAGATAAATGCTATATAGCGCGATACTGGCCTTTTGGAGATTCACAAAGCAGTGATAAGTGCTTTAAGTAGCCATTTATAGCAGGTTACTGCACTGTTATAGAATTGGAATTACCGCAGTACCGATGGGCGCTAACAGGTAAGTGCACACATTTTTGGCAACTGATTGAAGAGAGGACCCCAGCAAGATGAATGAAACAATAATCCTCCGGTATGAGAACAGGGAGTGTGAGGTAATAGTAAGCGGATAGAGGTACAGGGGGACACCTCCCTAGGGGGCCCCCCAAGTTAAATCACAGCCCGGCACTAACCGCCTCAATAATCTCCCTGAAATACCGCGTGGGGTTTAGGAGTACTCACGAAAAAGCCCGTCCCTGTTGTGCAGGGAATTCTGCAGTCGGCTCCTCCTCTCTATGTGCTGGGCGTCAGCGTGCTCTCCGGAAATGTTGGAACACAGAGAAAGGGGTAGGATGGTCCCGTGGTTCACAGACTTCAGCAGCCAACGCATGGATGCCCTAAAAAAAACTTTATTGATCGCTAGCCGCAAACATCAGGCAACCACTCTAAACATGTTTTCCTCAGGCTATGGACTTTTTCATTTTTTTTTTTGAAAAAGTCCATAGCCTGACGAAACATGTTAGAGTGGTTGCTGAGTTTTGCTGCTAGCGATCAATACGGGTCCGGCAAAGCCCCACATCGATCTAAGGGCAGGAGAGGGGACCGGGGAGCATAACGGGAGTCAGGTGTAAGTATAGCCAGAAGGCATAGGTACCAGGTACCAGGCATAGCCAAAATGGATAGTTAGAGGCATAGGAAGAAGACTCTTAAAAAAAAAGTCCATAGCCTGGACGAAACATGTTAGAGTGGTTGCCTGATGTTTGCGGCTAGCGATCAATAAAGTTTTTTTAGACATCCATGCGTTGGCTGCTGAAGTTGCTGTGAACCACGGACCATCCTACCCCCTTCTTCCTGTGTCAACATTTCCGGAGGAGCACGCTGACGCCAGCTACACTAGAGGAGGAAGCCGCTGCAGAATTCCCTGCACCAACAGGGACGGCTTTTTCGTGAGTACTCCTAACCTCCACGCGGTATTTCAGGGAGATTATTGAGGCGGTTAGTGCCGGGCTGTGATTTACTTGGGGGCGCCCCCTAGGGAGGTGTCCCCCTGTACCTCTATCCGGCTTACTATTACCCAACTCCCTGTTCTCAATACCGGAGGCTTATTGTTTCATTTATCATTGCTGGGTCTCTCTTCAATCAAGTTGCCAAAAAGTGTGTGCACTACCTGTTAGCAGCCTCGGTATACTGGGTAATTCCAAATTCTATAACAGTGCAGTAACCTGCTATAATGGCTACTTAAAAGCACTTATCACTGCTTTGTGAATCTCACAAAAGGCAGTATCGCGCTATAATAGCATTTATCTCACTTAAAAGCACTTATCACTGCTTTGTGAATCTCACAAAAGGCAGTATCGCGCTATAATGGCATTTATCTCACTTAAAAGACTTATCACTGCTTAGTGCATAACCCCCTAAGACTGGGTGGGGTTTTAAACGCAAACTAAGATGGCATCTGATCTGGCTCATGGACTGTTCTGCTTCTTACCAGCAGTGGACCTGAACCTGACTCCTCTGTGCGACCCTACGGTCTAAGAGGAGTATTGCGGGAGGGAAGCATGACACTGTCACCCAATAGGCATTTCATATTAAAAATAATTGATCTAATAGTAACACTTTATCTTGGAAATTCACCTGGCACTAAATCTGTATTCTATCTTGTTTCCCATATACCACCAAGGCGAATCTATGTTTTTATGCTGTGCTCTTTTGAATGTTGTTACTACATAGCATTATGCCCTAAACAATATGACTGCGGGGAAAATGCAATACATTGTAATCCTACGGATATTATGATATACCAGGGACTGTCAACCGGGGTTCCGCGAGAACCCCTCAGGGGTTCCACGGCTGCTGGGGGGAGGGGAGCTGCTCTCCCAGCTGTCCCCGAGCGGGCAGCACCCCACTTAGCAGTGACTGGGCGACTCCCGAGCTCAGCAGCAGCCGCCCAGTGACTGCGAATCTTCCTCTCCCAGCTCCTGCAAGCTCCGGAAGTGGCGTTCAACGTCCGGCTGACAGGAGGGAGAGGAAAGATCAGGTAAGAGCATTCACTCTCACTGCAGGGATATTTGCAGTGCGCCAGCAGCTCCCTTAAAGTGTGTGTACAGAAGGGAGAGTGGGAGAGTGTGTGTGTGTGTGTATAGAAAAGAGAGGGGGAGAGTGTGTGTGTGTGTATAGAAGAGAGAGGGGGAGTGTGTGCATAGAAGAGAGAGGGGGAGTGTGTGTATAGAAGGGAGAGTGGGAGAGTGTGTGTGTGTGTGTGTGTGTGTGTGTGTGTGTGTGTGTGTGTGTGTGTGTGTGTGTGTGTGTATGTGTTGTGGTGTGTAGAAGATGAGAGGAGAGCGGTGTATATCAGAGGGGTGAGATGTGTAGAAAGAGAGAGGGGAGTTGTGTATGAAGAGAGGGGAGGGAGAAGGGGGAAGTGTGTGTATAGAAGAGAGAGTGGGAGTGTGTGTGTTATAAGGAGATGAGAGGGGGAGTGTGTGTGTTTATTAGAAGAGAGAGGAGAGAGTGGTGTATATAAAGAGAGCAGGGTGGTGTGTGTGTGCTTACGAAGAGAGAGGGGGAGTGTTGTGTGTTGTGTGCTGTGTGGGTGTGTGTGTGTGTGTGTGTGTGTGTGTGTGTGTGTGGGTGTGTTGTGTGTGTGTGTGTGTGTGTGTGTGTGGTGGTGTGTGTGGTGTGGTGTGTGTGTAACGAGAGGAGGGGGAGTGTGTGTGTGTGTGTGTGTGTGTGGGTGCGTTTGTGTGTGTGCGTGTGTGTGGGTGTGTGTGTGTGTGTGTGTGTGTGTGTGTGTGTGTGTGTGTGTGTGTGTGTGTGTGTGTGTGTAGAGAGAGGGGGAGTGTGTGTGTATTGAAGAGGGGCGAAGTGTTTGTGTGTGTGTAAGGGGGAGAGGGAGCGTAAGGGGGAGAGTGTGAGGGGGAAGCGACACGAAATATGGGGGAAGAGAGACGGGGGAGAGAGGGGGGAGCGAGAGGGGAGGGGTTCCCCAGAATATCACAATCTAATTCTGGGGTTCCTTAATCAAAAAAAGGTTGCAATATTCAGGATTTATAAACGAAAAATCCCATTTCATGGATTATTTTTGCCCTTAAAGAGTAAAACATGATTTAAGACTTTAATATTTAGAAGAAGTGATAGCAACATCCAATAAATGAAACCTGATAAGTGGTCAATGTAATATATTGGAAATACTAATATTTCTTTGCATTTTCTTGCAATGGCCCATGTGTTGATTGTATGCCATATTCAAAATCTTAGTATACATCTGTGTATATGTATATGTTGTTATATATTGCACTGTAGGAAGTATACGAATAATACAAGCACATGAGAAGATAAAACATAGTTACATGTGGCTACAGTACGCTGGTTCAACAGGTCTGGTGTAAATCAGGGGTGGGCAACTCCAGTCCTCAAGGGCCACCAACTGGTCAGGTTTTTACGATATCCCTGCTTCAGCACGGGTGGCTCAGTCTTCAACTGAGCCACTGATGGAGCCACCTGTGCTGAAGCAGAGATATCCTGAAAACCTGACCAGTTGGTGGACCTTGAGGACTGGAGTTGGCCGCCCCTGGGCAAAGGGTCCACAACATAGACAAATAAATATCTGCTGGGTGGAAGTGCACACAACTGAAGTGACAACTTGGAGTAATGAGACCTTAATATACCCACAGAGACTGCACCTCCCCCTCAGGTGGATTAGAAGTGAAATTAACTCATTTAAATACTACTATAAAGATACACTATTGTAGAAAGAGCTAGGGTTCTTGGCAGACTCTGCCCCTTGCTTTGTTTGCTAAATACGCAAAAGGAACTTAAATGTAGGCATGGAAAAAGCATTCTAGACTATTTTCAGGTTATGCCACAAAAGTCTAGCCACGAGCAAAACTTCAAACGTGCCTCAGAAGCCTAAGAGACTGTGAAAGTGCCTCCTAATGACACGATTAGTTCCCCCTGACTGCAAGTCAACGAAAAAAGTATCTCAAAAAAAGTAAATAGAAAGCAGAACGCCACCAGGTCTGCGGTAATTGAATTGTTTTGCAGTTGAGAACCAAGAATAAAATGCAGCTAGAAACTTGGCGGCGCCTTCACATTCTGTAACACGCACTTCCCCGGGTCTTCCTGACCGTCCCATCTTGTCACATGTTGTTGTTATTTTAGAAATAGATCGTCACGTCTGAGCGTAAAGAGGACTTAATCTCAGTGAGTCACTAGGCTCCGCTGAAGGGTGTCGCACCCGAGTCAGCGCTATCTGCCATTGACTTGAATAGCCGTTAACGCAAGATGACATTCGATGGCCTACATTATGTCTTAGTGAATCTGCCCCCAAAGTGTCCATAGCAAATATGTAGTTAAAGCTCTAGTTCCAGGGGTTTTCAACCTTTGTATGACTAAATAAACGGATAGCCAGAAGTATAAATGAGGATAGTCTTTATTACAGCAGCCACTGCTGGTGTTGGTACAGCGTATGCTCCAGTTGATAAGGTAGATCCCTGACCTCTGGTAATGGTGAGGCCTCTCTGGATTAGGTTATTGCCTCTGTCCATGAGGGACTGAGCACATGTCTCTCTCCCAGCCGGGAGGAGGGCTCAGAGCTCCTACCCCATGAAGGGATAGTCTGGAACCCCAATCACTAACTGAAGGACCCACCCCTAAGGGCTGAACTTCATACTATAATTAGGCACTTCCTTCCTGTAGCTCAAAGAGGGAGGGCCCAGCACATGCACCACCACACCTGTCACTCAGGAAGTCAGCATGAGGGGGAACACCCCATAGGATAGCCTGTCACTGTCTGTGTCTTACTGGAACTACAAGGTTGGCACAGAGATATACCGCCTGACCTGTCTGTACTTGTACCACTATACCAGTCAATGTTTTCATGCGTTAGGGTGTTACTTTAGCGTTTTGCTGCTTATTTTGTGTTTTTTTTCCATTGTTTAAAAATCTTAAACCAAAATAAAATCATGAAACATCTTTAGAATTTTTTTTTTTAGAACCAAAATGCCAGTCGAAGTGACCTCGTATTAAATACATTATAATTATGGAGTCAGGTTTAGTAAATTACGCACTATTTTATTTTCTTACTGTAGCCCAGAAACCTGCGATATCCTTTGTATAATGGTGCTTGCAAAAAAATGTCTCTCTGCTGATGCTTCCAAATTGCTCCTATTCTTGGGAAGAACTAACAATCATCAAATAGGCAATAACTAATCCTGGCAATAAAAAAACAAAGAGAGCAACATACAATATTCATATTGTGACACCAATAAAGCTCCTTTAACCACCGGCTCGAGAATTTTTATTTCAAGATATCAAATGTGTCCCAGGCAGATTGTCCAGTGTAAGTCAAATAGCGCTCCATTTAAATACGTTGCAGGCTAGATATTGCAAATAACACCCTGATCTATGTATATAGTTCAATGTTTCATAAAATATTTAAAGAAAAATCTGCTGTATTCGGAAGTAAAATAAAATGGCAAAAGAAATTCAGATTTCAGTAATAAAATCTCAAAATAAAAATGTTTGAGTTGAATATATTCAAAATTATGCTACATCTGACTATACACTTCAGTCACTCCATACAGTACTGTATATGTTATCCAGTATATGTGAACCGGGCAGTAAAAAGCAATAAACCTACATTTTTTACTGAATAGGCATGCTGGTTTAATCTTCAGCATCTTAATAATACTTATTTTCCTAATTCAGCTTCATGAGGTTAAGGCTATAGTGTACACAGCTATAGTGTACAAGGCTATAGTGCACACAGCTATAGTGTACAAGGCTATAGTGCACACATCTATAGTGTACAAGGCTATAGTGCACACAGCTATAGTGTACAAGGCTATAGTGTACACAGCTATAGTGTACAAGGCTATGGTGCACACAGCTATAGTGTACAAGGCTATAGTACACACAGCTATAGTGTACAAGAATATAGTGCACACAGCTATAGTGTACAAGACTATATTGAACACAGCTATAGTGTACACGGCTATAGTGTACACGGCTATAGTGCACACGGCTATAGTGCACACGGCTATAGTGCACATAGCTATAGTGCACACGGCTATAAAGAGAGAGAGATGCTACACTCAATAAGGTGGCTTAGAACGTGCGGAGATGTAGCGCGTCATCACTGCTGCAGTTTGGAGAGACAAGTAAATGTGTCTTTTCAGGCTGCAGTCAGCCAATGAGGGCGAACCAGCTTCGTCACGCGTTTGCCACGCCCCCGCCACGTCCCCGCATCGCCTCCCCAATCTCCTGCAGCCTAGTGCACAAATCGCTGGGGCTGCAGGAGTGCGTGCAACTGTGCGCGCCTGCGCTGCCGCCGCCATGAGTGCAGCCTGCGGTCTTTATCACTTGCAGGTTTGTTCCATGTTATTGTTAGGTCTATAAAGAACTCATGCAGGCAGCTGGCATTTTATGAAGCTATAGATTTGATCTGTAACTAGAACATACACTACTCAACCAGCACTCCACCAGCACTCCGCCAGCACTCCGCCAGCACTCCCCCAGCACTCCGCCAGCACTCCGCCAGCACTCCACCAGCACTCCACCAGCACTCCGCCAGCACTCCGCCAGCACTCCGCCAGCACTCCGCCAGCACTCCCAGCACTCCCCAGCACACCCGCCCGCACTCCACCAGCACTCCGCCAGCCAACACCGTCCAGCCAACGCCAGCACTCCACCACCATCGCACCTGCCAGCCCCACGCACTCCGACAGCACTCCGCGCCCCAGCACTCCACCCGCACTCGCCACACACGACTCCCAGCACTCACCCCAGCACTTCCGCCACACCACGCCAGCACTCCGCCAGCACTCCGCCAGCACTCCGCCAGCACTCCGCCAGCAATCCGCCAGCACTCCGCCAGCACTCCGCCAGCACTCCGCCAGCACTCAGCATACTACACACATTCTGCTTTAAATGAGAACATTTGACTCTTTCTGTGGAGCTCTTTAGATGACGTATGAAGTGAGTTGGAAACATGACATTTTCACATGAACAAACTTTTGGGTCTGGAAAGTCAGCACAAAGAATGTATAAGCTGTGAGCCCTCTCCAGCTGGCGGTATTAGTTTTCAGGACCAGGCATGAAAGAATGAGATCACAGTCACTGTTGCTTGAATTGCACACACGTATATCATACTTAAGGTAAAATGTCAGTTACGGAAGAGAACAGATAGTACCTGTTGTAGCAGTTACTATATGTCACAATAACCAACATGTTGTGCATACTATGGATAAAACCAAGGAAACAGGGCGTTACGCCTATGCTGATGAGATCACTAACGAGAGACTGCATTGTTTTTGCAGGTATTTAGCTTTGAGGATACCGTTAAACACCCGGAAACTAACTGATGTTACCAATTTAGGTCCCGTAGCAGCCCCGATTTAACGAAACTCTGAGGATTTACCCCACAGATGTGTAAAACTATGCAATGTGCAGTCACAACATTGTGAGCAATTTTCCGTGTCTAATTTTGATTCCTTGTGAATCGTTTCACCAAGCTTCAAAGGGTTAATAATGTTGTTAAAGGAAGTCTTAGATTTTGCATGGTGTTTGGTTTGACGGTAGGGGTAAATGTGACTGCTTTTAATAAAGGTCAAGCCCGCCATTACCCCAACCTGTCAGTAATACATTTCTATTGGTTGTGTATATATTTATATATACTGTACTGTAAAGCCTGGTTTCAGCACTGCAGGGACCAGGGGTTAACTCTGTGTTCAGGAGACATGTTACAAAGTTCCATGTGACTTTCCATGTGACTGTTTTCATGTTTCTCTTTTAATGTTGCCCGTTTGCTGGGTCATAATGAAGGCACCGGCCTTATCTCTCCATTAATGTTTCCATGCTGTGGCATGAGGTATAAAGGTATAAAGGTGTTACTTCTATGGCTGAGAGAATAACAGTCAGAGTTCAAGGGGGAATTCCAGCCAGAGCTGTTCCCAGCCAGAGCCAGACAGTCCCAGGCAGAGCCAGCCAGTCCCAGGCAGAGCCAGACAGTTCCAGACAGAGCCTGCCGGTTCCAGCCAGAGCCAGCAAGTTCCAGTCAGAGCCAGCCAG
>WSYH01004983.1:1841-30011 GCA_036426205.1 Ascaphus truei
TGTACCCCACCCAGTGTCCTGTGATCACCCCACACCCAATGTCTCGTCCTCCTACGAAGGTCGTGGGTGACTGCGCAGTCACTATTTAAGCTAGGGCCCAGTTGGTGCACTTAGAATATGGAAGATACCTTCCGAGCACTCCGATGCTCGGGACCGCAACACACTTTCTTCTAAAAGGGTCAGACGTCCGTCTGATCCTATTCCAGGTACTCTGCCGGTGGACCCCAACGAGGGTCCCCCCGCTTCACGGGAACTGCAACCGGAACACGGCAACACCAACCACGTGGGAACAGCAACCGCCTTCCTATCACTGACTACTGCTTGAGTGACAGCAACCCTAACCTAGGGCCTGTCCCTGAAGAAACCGCAACCTAGGATGGCTTGGGGAAAACTCCTAGGGCCTGTGGACAATAACCGCCCCCCTTCCCCTAGCTACCCAGTCTTGACTGTATCTGCTAATCCTAGCAGCCTAACACACCTGCAGCCAACATTCAGCTTACACTGTCAGCCTGCAGGGATTCACACCGTGCACACACACTGCACGCACTGCGCACAGCACATGCAGCGACACACACCCAGACAGCTGCAATCACACACAGCCACCCGGATCCCGCAGCAATCCCACGGCTAGCACACTGTGCCTCTTTGACAGTGCCCACAGCACTCTCCGCTGCGACACTGCCAAACCAGCACTTCCCACACTCAAGGGTCACGAAGTCTCCCATAATGACGCCCTCTCCTGGGATTACCATATCAGTGATGTCTTCTAGTAACGCCCGTGTTTAATTCCTCCTTTTGCCCTGGAGATCTGAGGACCGCCCAATACGAATGACAATGTTCTCACCAGCTTTGTAGGGTTACCCAAAGCGCCTCCGTCATCTCTACAGCACCATTTACTAAAGTAGCATTTACATTGTTCTTTACATAAATGGCGACTCCTGCTCCCTTCCTACAAATGTCACTGTCCCCGGCGCCGCGATCGCGCGCGGTCACCGGATCGCACTGCAGGCCCGTGACTCAAAGCGACCCGGGAGGACTAACTCTGCAGGGGGTCCATACCTCTGAATGGATAAATGATTTAAATGTCCTGTCCAACACCCTTGATGACGTAGATGACCAATAGGGTTCTATAGTATTCCCCTCTTAACGCAGAAACTCGTATTCAGGCATCTACTTCATCAGGGGCAGGACCGACCGGACCGACTGCTCCTCACCCTCTGAGCTGCTCAGTGAGACACGGAGATTGTTTCTGTCCCTCTGTGCAGCCCTTGCACACTGTCAGACCCGGGAGGATTAGCACTACGGGGGCCCCCGCTTTGACCCTCCTGGGCTGCAAAAGGTTCTGTTTTCAGGGTCCCGGATGGGCCGTGGATTTCAGCATCTTGGTTTTCCTACTACATCTCTAACCTGTCATGTTCTAAATCTGTGGTGTAACCTGGTATAGCTGCAGTGTGTCTCAGTCCTGGTTCTCATCGCACCATTTCTCAGTAATCGCCACGATATCCAAGTCTGTCTGGTCTGTAGCCACTACTTCTAAACTGGCGGAAAGTAATCCCCCCCGGTGTGAAATGATCAGTATTAAAACTCAAAATGTAGAGAACTGACAAGACATGTCCAGGCTAGAGACTATCGAGAGCATTACATCTAATAAGGCACACCTCATAGAGGAAGGTACCTATAGGGATGGCCTGCATACAGGCATCAGGCCATACTGGTCAAGGTAGTTGGGACATAGATAAATGGGCTAAAGACAAAGCCCTCATTCAGGCCAGCAGGAGAAAGTGTGCCTAGTGTGTAAATCCACCTGGATTCTATTTTTAAGAGTTCAGTGTCCCAGTCACCACGTCTTATACCTGTGGACAATTTGTAAATGCCTATAAAGGACATAGACTTTTGGTCTCCATTGTGGTAAGTATTGACATGGTTGGCTACTGGAGTATCCAATTTGTTACGTATTGAACCGATATGCTCCAATACGCGTTGCCTGAATGCACGGCGTGTCTTGCCTATGTATTTGATGCCACAGGTGCAGACACCCATGTAAATTACTCAGGTGGAATTGCGATTAATACATTTACGGATAGTATACACCCCGGTGTTGTCGTGGTTACTAAATTCCTTGGTGACCATTGTGTTGGCAAACCTTGCACCTCTGACACGGAAGGATCCCACTGATCGTGTGGGTAACCATGTAGGTGCTGTGTGACCCCCAGTGAAGTGCACCAAAGCGTCCCTCAGGTTTCTTGCACGCCTACTAACCATAGCCGGATGTGTAAGCAGGACAGCCCTGAGGTCACAGTCATGCAATAGGATGTGCCAGTGTTTCTGTAATATGTCCTTAGTACGGTCCCATTGGTTGTTGTATGTGCCGATGATTCTCACAATACGTTTTTCTGGTGCCTTGGGTTTATCTGTGATAAGCTCTGAGCGTTGTTGGTGCTTGGCTCTCTTATACGCTCCCTTGATTACTTTGTGACTACTGTATATCCCCTCGGTTAGACAGGTTGGTCCCATTGGGATCAAAGAAAAAGACCCTCCAATTGCACACACTCTGATTATTAATGGCTGATAAAGGTAAGTATTAGAAGTTACTAGGCTCTATCCGAAATGAAAGGGTCTTTTTAATAAAATCAAAAACAATAACATTTTATTACATCAAGAAGTATATATATGTGACATTGTGAAAAAAATTCATATAAAACACATTTGTTTAAAATCCCCGTAGAGGAGTTGTAGTATTGATTTCCCTAGATATAGAAAATTGATAGGTAATTATTGTTATATATATTTTTCTTTGCCTAAATGGTTAAGTCCCAATACTACTGCGATACTACTATATCCCCTCTCCAGGAATCTGTTCGCCATGTCCACAGCTTGTTCCTCCCAATCACTGTCTTCTCTGCAATTTCTCCGAAGTGTGAGGCATTGAGCAGTCGGGATCCCATTTACCAGAGACCTAGGATGGTGGCTGCTAGCTAGCAGGATGCTGGTAGTGGCGCTGCTCTTGCTATAGATGGTAGTGCTAAGAGCTCCGTTCATCCCCTTGGATATTGTTAGGTCCTGGAAGGGTAGAGAAGGGTAGAGATTTGACGTTAGATAGATAGATTCATAGATAGATTCATAGATAGATAGATACAAAGATTCATAGTTATATAGATTCATAGATCGATAGATAGATTCATAGATAGATAGATACAAAGATTCATAGTTAGATAGATTCATAGATCGATAGATAGATTCATAGATAGATTAGTAGATAGATTAATTGATAGATAGATAGATAGATAGATAGATAGATAGATAGATAGATAGATGACGCTACTTAAACTCAAGTTCCTCCTCCACGTCCAGTGGAAGGGGTTCAGGGGACAATACGGTACTGGACCAACCTCGTGGGAGGGACAAAACCTTGTATGTTGTCAGTACTGGCCCTCTCGCCCGTTCTACATCGAATTAGCTCATGCAATCCTCACCGTGCCCTTCCGTGCAACAAACGCCGCATATAGGGGCTACATCAGGGAAAGTCTACTGAGACGGAAGGCGAGAAATGTGCGAGGCGTCCATGTGCTCTCTTTCCCTGTCTCCATTTTGAACCAGGTAAAAAAAACCGTTGCCTTAGCTCTCCTCCCTGGTTGCGCAAGTTGGTGTAAACATGCTCACCTACGTGGAACCCACCATCGACTAAAGGAGAATCGGTTCTCCTAATACGTTCCTCGACCCACTCAGTGAGTCCCATCCAACGCTCCGCCCTCCCTGTAATTGTCCCAACCAGGAGACGAATATCACCCGCGGTTCTTTCCGTAGCGAGGCTTGGACCATAGGTAGTAAAGTGAGTCCCGGTGACCAGTGATTTTGATCTCCGGTAAACTGGCTTGAATCGGTTTAAAATTAAGCGCTACCCACACGTATCCAGGTCGATGCCAGTACACAAACAGTATTGCCGCTCCTCACCCCTTGGTGGCCCCCCTCTGAAGCAATACGAGTTCAGTCTCAAAAAAATCGGGTCCGACAACTAGATCCCCTCCGTCGCGTGTGTCCTCACCACTGTATTCTGTACCGGTTCCCTGGGAGCCAACTCCCCGTCACATTCGGGCCAAACTGGACGTGTGACCCGAAAACGTGAGAAGGTGGCTGTGAAGCAGGTGCATTTATCTATAGAGTGGCATGGGGGTTTGTAGTGCTAGGTGGGGGGACGGATGTATATTGGCAAAATAACCGCAAGGTGTTATCCGTACGGGCACAGACATGTCTGGCCTTCGGATATATCCCGTATCACATTAGTGCGGGGGGAAAAAAGGAACGTTCCGAAGCGGGTATTGGCCTGCACACTCTCCTCCTCGCACCTGCCATGCGCATTTATGACACCAGTGATCGGGAAGCGACGGTTCCGGTCCGACATCGCCGGAGGCCGTTGTGGGCTTCTCTGCAATCACTGGTGCGTTACCGGGCTATCAAAAGAAAATCACGCCGCATAGTTGGATCGTCATATAAACACCCGGACGCGAGTAGCTCCGCCAAGCAGTCTGCGAGGTGGATCCCCCCATGCGGGATCTCTTCCTCCACATAGAAACGACATCCGGCCAGCCGGTGAATGTGGATGGCTCGTCTGACTCTCCAACGCCGCTATCTGGCTCGGGGGGAGGGGCGGTCTAGGCCTTTGTTCTAGTCATGCTGGGATGCTAAAAACTCCTGACCTTGGCGAATTGGATAGCACGAAGAGGAAGGATATGTTCCCGGGGGACCGAACCGCGGGGGGCGCGCTGGGGTGGGAGGTTAAAGCGATGTATGCCGGATCAACAAGCCGCAATAACCGAATCGGCGTTCGTGTGGGGGGGGGAATCTTCGGGTCCTCCTTGGGCGCGTCACTGTTAGTGCATCCAAACGGCCAGTGGGTACATGAAAAGGGGTGGGCCGCCAGCTGCCGGTTGTCCTTTGCACCGCGCCACATACTGCGGGGAGCACTCCGATCTCGCCGCGACCAGTAATTGTGGCCAGGGTGTGCTTTTCCCCGCTAGGCCGCTAAGTAGTGGGTTCTCGCTGAGTAGAGGTACGCACAAGATGTCGACGCGTAAAAAAAGGTTCACCGGACCCTTCGTATAGGGTCGACAGTTGTGTCCGTCGTTGTCCTCTATCATGAACAACCGACACGCCGACGACGTCCGGGATTGTAGCAACGTGCCCAGGGGACCGGCGCTGCTCGAGGTTCCGGGGTGTCTGCACGGCGACTGTTTTAGACCCTCCCGCTCTTCATCCCTCCGTTCCTGATCATTAGGGACACAGCGATCCCATGTCTTAACGGGATCAACTGGTTCCGGTGCACCGAGGCCACAACGCGGAGGCTTCAGCCGTCATCAAATGGCTGGGATGTCGCGCCCCCCCGAGGGGAGCCTTTCCTACCGACCAGGGGAGAGCCTCCCTTTGCAATAATACGGGAGCGGATATACCCCCATATGTCCCATCTCGCTTTGGTAGTTCTGGTTACTAGTTAGACACTTTGCACAAATGGCTCTGACCTTCTCCTGTTTCCCAGCTCGCACGTGGGACAGGGAACATCACACCCCAGGGCCGGGTCCGTCTCCCTCAGACACTGGAACGCGGTCCTTGGCTGGCAGAGAGAGAGAACCCCTCCCCCTGGTGAATTTTGGGGAGTTTCCCCACATTAATTGTATGCCCCGGCCCAGGGGCTGAACTTTTCACAGTCCTTGTAGGGCGTGGCCTCGCGATTTGCAGCGAACCCTTATCCCCACAGGGTTGAACTCCTCTTTTTTGTCCGCAATAAATCCAAAGCCGTTTTCCCTATTCAGCTGGTCACCTTTGCGTGTACGAAGCTACGCACTTCCTTTTTGCACCAGACTCCAGCCTCCGGGAAGCGTGGACTTCTGGTAAGTTGCGACCGTCGGCGGTCACACCAGCGCCTTATACAGCTGGCAACCCTGCCCACTGGGGGCATACTGGAAGCGCACTCCTCCCTGTTGAGCTTAGTGGAGGGTCCATATGATTTAAAACTGGTGACCAAGCAACTGGGGCTGAATTAGTCACTTGTCCATGACGTTCGGGCGAGCTGGCAGCCTATATTGTCGTGCCAATTTAACCCCCGCCATCCAACGCGGCGGGGTTTTCAACTGCTTGGCTGCTACGCCACTACCTGGCCACTCTCTTCAGTCCCGAAAATTCCGCAGATTTTCTGCACTAACTGGCCCACGCGGTCCCCGCTCCCAGTGGAAGGCGGGACGCCGCTTTTTGTAAGTGTTCCTTGTTCTCCAGATACATCTCACATTGTCCTATCGCGCTTACTCTATCTATCTCAGATTGTCGCACCACCGCGGGCCTGCTCCAGGAGGGCCAAAATGGTGCGGCTACAGCTTTCGCCTCCACTCCAACACAGCCAGGCAGCAGGCTTGGTAAAGAAATCTCACAAAGCCACGTTTTGCTCTTCAGTGTGGGCGCACGCCACGTGTGCTTCCCTTTCAGCCTTCCAGATACGGCGGCCATCTTTGGACTCTCCGCACCACGCGGATCCTCCATTCCTGGGGTTGTCACGCGCTGTACCAATTATCGTACATGGGTCTCCGCTCTGCGGGCAGCCACCACACCAGTAAATAAAGATTGCTCAGATGGCACCACACTTTGTAACCTGTCTAGGCCGGACTCATTTGCACTCCCAGCTGAGGCGCACTCTCTCTCACGTGTCTTGCGTGACCCCTTTCCTTTACCCAGTCTGTGCTCCCGTCTGGTATAGTGGTCTGGCACATGTTGGGTGCCTGGTACCCTGGCTCTGCCATTCAAGTACTTGGTGCGTCTACCGCGCTCGCTCAGCCTAGCGCAGACCCCTCTCCAGGATTCCTGACCAGTTACGCGGGCTTATCCTGCTTCCGGCGTCCTAGGACCACTACAGGACACTGCCTCAACAGGTGCTCGGTTCCAGCTTAGCCCGGCTCGCAGACCCCTCACTCCGTTCAGGCCCCTAGGTTGTCCCTATCGAACTGAACAATTCTCCGTCAGCCCCTGAACCACACCCCTAGGTCCTTACCTCACCAACACAGAGGGCAGCAGACTCTCCTATCCTCCCCTCCCCCTGTTTCCCAGTGTGCCTAGCTATAGCCTTTTCCCTGATGACAGATCTGATCTCCATCAGCTCGCCTTCCTAAATTTACGGTATTCTGACGCCCGGCCCTGACCCACCCAATCCACATGGGCCCCTGTGGTCTAACCCGGTCCCCATTTACAGTGGGTATAAGTGTTCTGGTGTGCACCTGTGGGCTAACAGACTCCTACTGACTCCTCTCCCGCTCGATGGTGTGTGAGGGAGAACCCGTCCAGACAGGCAGCTGAGGTAGTGGGATGCACCGGAACACCGCGGAGCCTAGTTCAGACTGTCGGGCATAATACTATCCCGTGGCAATCCCACGGGATGCCAATTTTAGTGAACATGCCGTTCCACATCTACATACTACCTTCCCTGAACGGAATGGTTGGTGAGCCAAGACGGTGGATTTACCTGACAAGATAAGAGAAGGTACTGAATGGAGGAGATAGGACTTAAAGGAGAAAGAGGCCTTCATAGTGAGCAAAGGTCGGGTAAGCTAGACGGTGTCACTAATTTCCCAAATTTGTCTGCCTAGTCCATCAAATTCCAGGTGAGTAAATTAGCGCTGGATTGGTCCAGGCAGAAGGGGGAAGAAGGAGAAGAGGAAGAGAAGAAGGAGGGTGGGTGGGGAGGAGGATGGCGAAGGACGATAGGGGAGGAGAGATATTACTTTTCTACGACTCGGGTTGAACCTAGTGAGAGTAGGGTGGGGCCGGGGGTGGCATGATGGATAAGGTCGGGAGGGGCAAAAATGTCATTAGACCGTCAAATGGTTGCGCTTGCTTTGCAGAGTATGCTGTAACATACGGTGTGGCTTCACTGTAATAAGTACAAACCGTTATGGTGCATTGGTCAGCCTATCCTACCTTCCTATACCCCTGTCCCGTGTCCTGTATGCATATTATTACTGCCGGCCTGTCTGTAGTGCATATTATTTAGCTTGAGCAGCCATGTCTGTATGCATATTATTTACTTCCTGTTGTGCATCTTAATTTGAACTCCCTGTCTGTATTCTCTTATTACGCCTGTCGGTATCCTATTATTCTGCCTGTCTGTATGCCTTTATTAGCTCCACTTGGCAGCCTGTCTGTAGCCCATCTTATTTACTGCAGGGCCCTGTCTGTAATCATATTATTACACCGACCGCCTGGTCGGTATGCATATTATTACCGCCTGTCTGTATGCATATAATTGAACGATAACGTCCTTGTCTGTATGCATATTATTATGTGCAGCCTGTCGTATGCATATTATTACTTGCAAACTCCGTTTCTGTTAGTGCATATTATTTACTGCTTGGCATGGCCTGCGGGAAATGTGTCATTTTCTATAACAAACTCTGCACAGTTTGATTCTTTTAGCTAGAAACAGTAATTATCTTGATTTCTGTACAGTGGAAGGTGTTATCTCTGTCGTGGTAATCCTGTTATCACTGTGGGTAGCTGGTGGCAAAAAAGGAGGACGAACTCTCAGTTGAATATTTCTCTATACCCAATGGAAATCTTTTTCTTCAATAGGAGCCACCAATAGTAGTTTACATAGTAGATGAGTTTTGGAAAAAAGACATAGTTTTTGTCCACAAGTTTCAACCTATGCTAGATTTTACGCAGATACTTTATCCAATATCTGTATTTGACAGTATATTTATCCGAAGGATGCAACAAAAACCCAGTGACTCATCTAATTTATTTCATAGGAGAAAAAAAATCCTGGTCTTCCCCTTCCTTGGACTCTCAAATTTTTGCAATCCAGATTACTCCACTTGATCACCACACATCCTTCCCGTGTTTACTATTTTGTTATAATCTCTTATGACCTTGGTGTCCTTTTTTTTTTTTCTAATGATGGTCCACTTTTTTTGAACAAATCTATTGTATCCCGCCATCGCACAGTCTCCTTGGGTAAATGAATCACACTATAACTGCCCTTTTTTTAGCTGTAAAGAACCCTTGGTTCATTTTGGTTGCTGTGGCCATTTTCCTTGGTCCTCCAAGACATTGAGGGATGGCCCGAGTCCTTTGTACTCGCTTCTTTGATAATAGAAAGTATGACCAAGTAAGTGAGCAGGGCTGGTACTAGCACACAGGTGTGTTTGTTTGTCTGCAAAGGTTATAATCCGGACACGGACCTTTCATCCCCTTTCAGCATGCTTGCCTGCGAGTGTGCAGTCCTTCCTTCTGTTCTCGTTTGCTCCCGATATTTGAATACTATCTTCTCATCATCTGTCTTCGCGGTGGCCCCGTGTCTCGAGTCGATTTTCTCCCCCTTATCTACTCTTTCTCCTTTTATCTTTGGTGGGTGTTATGTCGCTTGTTTTTTCTCTCCATCGCCACGACGAGGCCCTCGCTTGTCTTGTGTGCCATCATAGCTTTGTCGCAGTAAAGCAATGGGATGTATTGGAGCTTTGACTGGCTTTCTGTCCCAATCTTGCTAAATTTGGCGTGCTAAAACACAGGAGACACCGGCTGCGCTTAAAATCCGGCGCCCCTGATCCCACGGGCGGACCAATGTGGGCGCAGAAACGCCGCCTCGGTGATAAGTTTCAGGCCGCACTGTTTGTAGAAGCGATGCTGGAACGCTGGGGTAGGGAGCAAAGGGTCTGAGACGTCCGACGACATTCCGGGGGGGGATGAAAACGCAGCCGTAGACAGCCACGGGGGCGACCAAACGGTTCGCCGGAAGGGAGATAAATGGACCGCCAGCCTGGGTGCCCAAGCGGGAGACCTGCCGAGAGAAAGAGGAGAAGGGGCCGTAGCGCGGGGCAAGCACCAACAAAACCACCACCCATGTTCTTGCATTTTATTTTAGGACGTGTAACTATTCCCCCAGAAGGACATGCAGCACACACCATACACACTGACTGGAGCTGATGTAATGTGATCTTCATTGGTAACGTACTTCATTTTTTTGTCCACAAATCCCGGGACAAACCCTTTTAAATGATGGAATTCCATCTCTGCTGGAGTGCTTTTGTATATGCAGAAAGAGGCCGGTGTCGAGATAGGAGATGGAAGTATTGTATGGGGCGCTCATGTTTATGAATAGAGGTTTTACCAAATGTGAATAACATATTCGCCTTTTGTGTTGCCAGCAAAATCTTGATCAGCAGTAATAGCATATGGAAACCGAATGGATTGGAGCTTTGTTTGGCTTCCCCAATCTTGCTTATATTGTGCTTGGTGTAACCCATAGATTTCCACTTTCAACACCGGGTGAGAACTCTGGATCGTCCGGAATAAACCCACACTGACATAGACGACCCTCCGATCCCCTTGGCAATAACACCAAGAGTATTATGGGTTTGGAAGATGTCGTTGGTGTTTCCCAATCTGAGCAGAAGGAAAAACAGGATATGTAACGAACAGAAACAACTATTTGATGTTACAAGAACATATAAAGAAGATACTGAACAATTCTAGAAAATAGGTATGTTACAGAACTGTATTTTATTTATGTACCTAAAAGGCATTCAGAGGTTTTTTCTCTTTGCTAATGGGTTTATATGGTCCTATATTAGTCATTTCTCCTTCTCTGTTCGTTTTAAGGCCTTTAAGAATCTTCTGCTATACAGTAGAGTCTCAAAATAATACTGTAGGTTGCTGCAGATAAATCCTTGGGGAACGGGCTGCGTGATGTGCTAATGTTGATCTGCAAATCATAATTTATCAAGAGTGACCATTCTTGTTTGATATTCCCTTTCCAGTTGTTCTAGCTCAGGGTCCCCAGCCGATCCCACCTTCTATGTTTCCCGATGTTCCTCATTTCCTATCGAACTTTACCCACCTTGTCCTGTATGCCTATTATTACTGCCTGTCTGTATCATCTTCTTACGACACGCCTGGATCCGGCCAGGACTCTTCCCGAGCCATGTCTTGTCTGTCGTCTGTCATTACCGATTCACCCACCCCGGTCCCTGCCTTTCTTATCTACACTCTTCTTCCTATGCCTGTCTGTATGCATATTATTATACACCGCCTGGTCCTGTATGCATATTATTACCACCGCCTTCTGTAATGCTATTATTTACTGCCTGTCTGTATGCATGATTATTACCCCGCCCTGGCTGTATGCTATTATAAACTATGTACCCCAGCCTGGTCTGTATGCATAGTTATTACTGCAGGGCCTGTCCTGTATTGCAATAGTATTACCACCTGTCTGTATGCATAGTATTACTCTGCCTGTCTGTTATGCATATTATTACTCATTAACTTTGACTGAGAACTTACTAAGGCCGATTAATTAGGAAGACGAGTAGTGATGATGTCACTGGGGTTCCAGGCAGGTCTTATGATGCACAGTGTGAAGTGTCCTCGACCTCTCTGCCCTGCCCTGCCAGATTGATGTCTCGACTCGCATATACTCCCACTATGCAGAGCATGGACCTCTCTCGTGTCCAGCACAGCGCAGAATATTATATAACCCCTATTCTCCGCTGAACCGTTTCACTCTCCCCAATTCATCTCCCACACGTTCCTGCTCCTCCTGCTGCGCTCTTCAAGGGCGATGGTAGCACTGGGCCGTACATCCGCACAGTAGACTTTTATTAATTATCTTACTACCCACCTTGCAGATCATGGACCTCTCAGAACACCTATCTCCTATGAACCACCCACTGCCAGAGTGAGGTCTCGCACGCAATCACACTACCGTGTCCCCACTGCCAATGCAGATGCATTGTCCCCGGGTCCCCCAGCACGCCTATTCTCCGATGAAACTTCCACTGGCCAGATGAGGTCCCGCACCCCTCGCTGTTTACTTCCCTGCGCTATTAATCCATATCACTGCAGACTCGTCTATCAGTCTAAACCGATCACCCTATTCCTTATTCTCCGATGAAACGTCCACTTTCCAGAGTGATGTCTCGCCCTCGCATTAAACTCACACTAGGCGCAGATCATGTACCTTACTCAGCCCACCCTTATTCTCCGAGAACCACCGCCCTCCGAGTGGATGTCTCCTCGGCAACTTCATATTATTTCGCACTACTCTACTCCCCACTTCATGCAACTGGACCTCTGTCAGAACACACCTATTCTCCTGATGAACCACCACTCCAGAGTGAGTGTCCTCGCACTCGCATTACTCCCACTGTACAGATCATGGACCTCTCAGGAACACCTATTCTCCGATGACCCACCCACTGCCAGAGTGAGTCTTTCTCCTCGCACTTACTCCCACTATGCAGTCACTCTAGCTGCCTGTCGTTTCTGTCTGTATCATCTGCCTGTCTGTACCTGTCCTGTATCTTTCTGCCTGTCTGTATCTGTCTGTTTTGTCTGCCCCCCTGTCCTGTATCTTCCTGGTGCGTCGTCTTATGCTGTCCTGCTTATCTGTCTGTGCCTGTCTTAGTATCTGTCTGCCTGTCTGTTCGTCCTGCCTGTCCTGTGTCTGTCTTTATCTGTCTGCCTGTCCTGTGTCTGTCTGTAATCTATCGCCTGGTCTGTGTACTCCTGTCTGCCATGCTGTCCTTTTCCTGCCTGTCGTTATTGTCGCCGTCTTATCTTGGAGTCTAGGTTTCTGTCTTCCTGCTGCGCCTGTCTGTATCTGTCTGCCTGTCGTATCTGTCTGTACTGTCTGCCTTCTGTACTTCGTCTGTATCTGTCTGTGCCTGTCTCTCTGTCTGCCTGCGTTGTTCGTGTCTGTTCTATCGCCTGTCTTACCTGTCCTGTGTCTGTCCCTGCTGTCTGTGTCGTCTGTATCTGTCTGCCCTTCTGTATCTGTCGTGGCCGAGTCTCATAGAAGGACCGGCGTGCTGAGCTGCGTGGAGCCCCTGCATACTCAATGAGGATGCCTTGAGAGGGGGCTCACGCGAGCTCAGCAGGCGTGCTGAGTGAGATGGAGGTTTCAGCCCGAGCGCCAAGCTGTTTTTTTCAGCGCGCTCTGTCGGCTGAAATATCCAATCTCCCTCACTATCAGCTAGTGTCGACACTTCACGTCGCCTGTGAGTCGACGCAGTGCGTCGCGGCGTTGGCCCAGCGACGTCACTGCCCCTGAGCCCCGTCCAACCGATATCGCCATACCCTCTCCTCACTTGCTCCGATCAGGCGGCCTCCGCTGCTCGCCTGTATGGGCTGAAATCGCCCATATTTCATCAGGGCGACGCCCAGCTTCAGCGCGGTTCGGTCGCCTACCCCTCTAGGTCCGCCCGGGCCCTGTGTCTGTCTGCCTGTCTGTGTCTGTCTGTATCTGTCTTTGCCTGTCTGTTAATCTGGCTAGCCTGTTTCTTCTGTCTGCCTGTCTGTATCTGTCTGCCTGTCTGTACTGTCTGCCCTGTCTTTATCTGTCTGCCTGTCCTGTATCCTGATCTGTTGTCGTGTCTCTGTATCGTCTGCCTGTTCTGTCTCCTCTATCTGTCCTGTCCTGCTATTTTCTGTATTTCTGCTCTGTCCTTCCGTCCTGTCATCTTGTCTGTAGCGTCTGCCTTTCTGGTTGTCTGCTGTTGCCTGTCTGTCCTGTCTGTATCTGTCTGCCTGTCTGTATCTGTCTGCCTGTCTGTGTCTGTCTGTAATCTGTCTGCCGGTCTGTCTGTCTGTATGTCTGCATGTCTGCCTGTCTGTATCTGATCTCCTGCCCTGTATCTGTCTGCTGTCCTGTATCTGCTGCCTGTCTGTATCTGTTATGTCTGTCTATATCTGTCTCGTCTGTCTATATCTGTCTGTCTGCCTGTCTATCTTCTGCCTGCTGTATCTGTCTGCCTTCTGTGTCTGTATCTGTCCTGTCTGTATCTGTCTGCCTGTCTGTATCTGTTCCCTGTCTGTCTATATCTGTCTGTCTGCCTGTCTGTATATTCTGCTCCTGTCCTGTCTGTATCTGTCGCTGTTCTGTATCTCGTCTGCTGTCTTGTCTATTCTTCTGCCTGTTCTGCCTGATATCTGTCTGCCTGTCTGTATCTGTCTGCCTGTCTGTATCTGTTTGTCTGTCTGCCTGTCTGTATCTGTCTGTCTGTCTAGCAATCTGTCTATCTATCTATGAATCTACTGTATCTATTTACCTATCTAACGTCAAATCTATTCCCTTCTCTACCCTTCCAGGACCTAACAATATCCAAGGGGATGAACGGAGCTCTTAGCACTACCATCTATAGCAGAGCAGCGCCACTACCAGCATCCTGCTAGCTAGCAGCATCCATCCTAGGTCTCTGGTAAATGGATCCCGACTGCCCAGTGCCTCACACTTCGGAGAAATTGCAGAGAAGACCAGTGATTGTGAGGAACACGCGTGGACATGACGAAACAGATTCCTTGAGAGGGGATATCTCCACAAATAATCAAGGGAGCGTATAGAGAGCCAGCACAACAACCTCGGCTTATCACAGATAACCCAAGGCACCAGAAAAACATATTGTGAGAATCATCGGCACATACAACAACCAATGGGACCGTACTAAGGACATATTACAGACACACTGGCACATCCTATTGCATGACTGTGACATCAGGGAAGTGCTGCTTATATGTCCGGCTATGGTTAGTAGGCGAGCAAGAAACCTGAGGGACGCTTTGGGGCACTTAAATGGAGTCACACAGTTCTATCTATCTAGAATCTATCTGTCCATCATGAATCTATCTATATATGAATCTATCTATCTATGAATCTATCTATGAATCTATCTATCTATGAATGTATCTATCTATGAATCTATCTATCCATCTATGAATCTATCTATCTATGAATCTATCTATCTATGAATCTATCTATCTACAGATACACAATGTGTGGGGTTTGGGAAAATGTACTTTATTACTGACAGTGGGGCTTTTTGGTCACTCTATCTATCTATCTATCTATCTCTATCTATCTTCATCTATCTATCTATCATCTATCTATCTATCTATCTATCTATCTATATCTATCTCTCTATCATCCATCTATTAATCTCTCTATCGTACTATCATCGATTATGATATCTAGCAATTACTACCTATCTATGAATCTATCTATGAACTACTATCTATGAATCTATCTATATCTATCTAGATACACAATGTGGGGTTTGGGAAATGTACTTTATTACGACATGGGGGCTTTTTATGTCACTCATCATCTATCTATCATCTATCTATCTATCATGATCTATCCTTCATCTATCTATCTTATAGATAGATAGATAGATAGATAGATAGATAGATAGATAGATAGATACAGTGATATAAAAGCCCCCACTGTCAGTAATAAAGTAACTTTTCCCAAGACTGTATATGGCAGTTTGCAGTGTGGCGTGTTATTGCGCAGTGTATGGCTGTATATGGCAGTGTGGCCGTGTATGGATGTATATGCGGCAGTGTATGGCTGTATATTTGCAAGTGTATGGATGTATATTGCGCAGTGTGTAGTGATGGCTGTATATGCGCAGGTATGGCTGTATATGAGCGTGTTGCAGTGGATGGCTTGTATAGGCAGTGTGCAGGTATGGCTTGAATTTGCAGTTGTATGGTGTATATAGAAAGTTGTATTGGATGGATATGTGCCGTGTGCAGTGTATGGATTGTATATGCGCAAGTGTATGGCTGTATAGGTGCAGTGTGGGCTGTATTTGCGGCCAGTGTGGCCAGTTGTTATGGCCTGTATATGCGCAGGGTTGAAGCGTAGGATGTATATTTGCAGTTGTATTGGCTGTATAGTGCAGTGTAGGCTGTGCGGTATATGCGCAGTGTGCAGTGTATGGGTGGATATGAGCAGTGGATGGGCTTTAATGCGCAGTGTGCAGGTATGGCTGGATATGTGCAGTGTTATGAGATGTATATGGCACAGTGTGCCGAGTGTATGGGGCTGTATATGCGGCAGTGTGCATTGTATGGCCGTATATGTGCAGTGTATGGCTGTATATGGCAGTGTGCAGTGTATGGCTGTATAGGTCAGTGTATGGGCTTGTATATCGGCAGTGTGCAGCAGTTTGTGCCGTGAGGCTTGTATATGGCGTGTATGGCTGTAGAATTGCGCAGTGTTGCAGTGTATGGTGTTATGCAAAGAGTGTGCATGTATGGATTGATAGGCAGTGGCAAGTGTTATGGCTTGTTGGTCTAGCACAGGTGGCAGTGTATGGCTTTGTAATTGGCACAGTGTATGGCTGTATATGCTCAGTGTTTGCAGTGTATGGCTGTATTGTGCAGTGTATGGGCTGTATATGCGCAGTGGCAGGTATTGCCTGTATATGAGCAGTGTGAAGGGTATGGTGTATATGCGCAGTTCAGTTTGCCGGTGTGGCATGTATGCGCAGGTATGGCTGTATAGGCGAGGTGTGCAGTGTATGGCTTTGTATTGCGCAAGTGTGCTGCCGTGTATGGCTGGATATTGCAGTGTATGCTGTATATGCGGGCAGTGTGTAGGTGTAGGCTGTATAGGCGCGGGTTATTGGCTGCTATGCGCAGTGTGCAGTGTATGATGATATGCACAGGTGGAGTGTATGGCTGATATGCGCAAGTGTATGGCTTTAATATTCGCAGTGATGGCTGTTATATGTGCAGTGTGTTGCAGTGTTATGGGCTGGTAATCTGAGCAGTGTATGGCTGTATATGCGCAGTGTGCAGTGTGTGGCTGTATAGCACAGTGTGAAATGTATGGCGTGTTATATGCGCAGGGTAATCAGGTGGTTATATGTGCAGTGTGCAGTGTATGGCTGGTATGCGCAGTGTCTGGCTGTATTATTGCGCAGTGTCGGATGTATATGTGGCAGTGGTGGCTTGATGTGCGCAGTGTTGAAGCGTTATGGCTGTCTATTTGCAGTGTGTAATGGACTGTATTAATGTGCAGGTAGGCTGTATATGCGGCATGTGCGTGTATGGGCTTGTATATGCGCGTGTGCAGGAGGATGTATATGTCGCAGACAGTGTGCATGTATGTATGGCTGGTATTAGGCGCAGGGTATGGCTTGTTTTGTATATGTGCAGTGTGCAGTGTATGGCTGTTAATTTGCTAGTGGCAGTGTAGGCTGCATATCGCAGGTAGGCTGTATATGTGCAGTGTAATGGATGTATATGCGCAGTGTTACAGTTGGTATGGCATGTATATTCGCAGGTATGGCTGTATATGCGAGTGGCAGTGTAGGGTGTTGTATATGCGCGGTTGCAGGTAGGCTGTATTATGAGCAGTGTGCGTGGTGATTGGGATTGGCTAGCCATGCAGAAGTGTATGGATGTATATGCGCAGTGTAAGTGATGGTATGACTATTGCGCAGTTTGTGGAAGTGTATGGGCTGTTATCAGAAAGCAGTGTTGAAGTGTATGGACGGTTTAGATGCGAAGTGTGCGTTGAGTGGGAAGTGGCTTAAGGGCTCGTATGTGTGAAGTGTGAAGTGATGGCATGTTGTATTATGAAGAAGTTGTGAAAGTGTATTGGACGGGAGATGAGAAAGCGGGGCAGGGGTAGGGGATTGATAGCGCGAAGGTGCCCCAGTGGAGGCTTGGGGTGAAGTCATGGGATCAGGGCTGCAGGGGTGATGGCGTGGAGATGCGCAGGCGGGAAGGGTAGGGGACTGTATATCTGCGCAAGCAAGTGTGCCAGGTGTATGGCTGGATATGGCGGCAGAGTGGGCCGGGGCCAGTGTACGGGCTTTTGTATGTGGGCAGTGTGCAGTGCCCCGATGGATGTATATGGTAGAACGCTGTGAGGTGTGGAGGATGGATATGCGACAGTGTGCAGTGTTATGGCTCGTGTATATGCGAAGTGTGCAGTGTAGGCTGTTGTGGCACGTTGTACGGCTGTATGTGGCAGGGTACGGCTTGTATATGCGCAATTGTATGGCTGTTATATGCGCAGTGTTATTATGGCTGATATGCCGCAGGTTAGGCCTGTATATGCGCAGGTAACTGAAAGTCTGCATGTTGTTGGCAAGGGTTTTAGGGTGGGGCAGTGGTCCTCCAGGTAACTCTCCTTCTCCGCAAGCGGTTGTCAGCTTCGCTTTTTCTAGAGCAAAAACTTTTGCCACCTGAAGCATCAAACTCTGCCAGGGAAAAGAAATAGGAAAAGGAGCAGTGTTAATGAGAGCTGTGGTGTGTGAGGGAGGGGGTAGGCAGCTAGTGTAAGAGCGCTGTGTGTGTGGGAGGGAGGAGAAGTCGCCAGTTGTAAGAGCGCGGTGTGTGTGTGCGGGGGAGGAAAGCAGGTATGTAAAGAAGTGTCAAAGAGCGCTTGTGTGTGTGCGTAGGCGTAAGGTGTAAGAGCGCTGTGTGTTGTGTGCGGGGAGGAGTTAGGAAGTAGTGTAAGAGCGCTTGTGGGTCTGCGGGGAGGGTAGGTAAGCAGCGCTGTGGTGTGTGCGGGGAGAAGTAGTGTAATTAAGAGAGCTTGTGGGGTGTGTGCGGGAGGAGTAGTGTAAGAGGTGTGTGGTTGTGGTGCGGGAGGAGTAGTGTAAGGGCAGGCGGGGGGGGAAGCAGTGAAGTTTGTAAGAGCGCTGTGTTGTGTGCGGGAGGAGGAGGTAGTGTTAAGAGCGCTGTGTGTGTCGTGGGGAGGAGAGGGGGGGAGGGCAGTGTAAGAGCAGTTTGCAGGGGGCAGTGTGTAAGAGGCGCTGTGTGCGTGGCGGGAGGAGTAGTTAGGTAAGAGCAGCCCGTGTGTGTGTGCGGGGGGAAGCAGTGGTAAGAGGCGATGTGTGTGTGTGCGGAGATCCGTGTAACGAGAGACTGTGGGGTGTGCATGGGAGGATAGAAGGGGTAATACGAGAGGGCCCGGGGGCCCTGTAGGGTAGACGCCGTGGCGCGAGGAGATCAGGAAGTGGGAAGATGGGGGGAGGCCCGGGGTTCCCTCGAGGTCTCGGAGGGTATGTTTTCACTCTTCCTCACCACTCTTCTTTTCTCACGTGCCTCAAACACGCTGTTTTCGTTTTTTTCCCGGCCCTCTACTGTTCCACCCTTTCTACTTTTTTTCTCCCTCTCCCTTCTCTCATCATTTTCCGTCTCTCCCCTCCTCTCCTGGTTCGATCCCCCCCTCCTTGTTCTATTCCTCACCCCTCCCGACACATCTCTTTCGTCCCCGACTTTCCCCCACGCCTTCTCCACCGTTTGTTTCCCTTCCTGGCTTCATCCACCCCTCTCCCTTCGCTCCTAACCGACCGTTGCTTTTGTGATCATACGTCTGTCCACCCCTTTGCCCCCCCCTTATATCCATCTCCACCCCCTCTCCCAAATCCTACTATCTTTTGTCCTCCCGTTTTACCCTCTTTGCCTTACGTCTGTTCCCCCCCCCTCTTCTCGTTTTGACCCCCTTCCTCTTCTTCTTTCTTTGTTTTCATTTCTCCTTCCTGTCCCCTCCTTCCTTCTTTTAATTTCACTCCCCTTCCATCGTGACTCGCTAATTCTTATTTGCCCCTCGTCTGCCTTTTCCCCTTCTTCTTGCCCCTACGGCTACTTTTCCACAACGTCTTCTCGTCCTTCTTCTTCTCAACCCCCTTCCCTCCCACGACTTCTTCCTTCTTCCGCTGTTCCCCTCTCTGTTTTTTCGGCATTCGTCCTGTAATTACCCTCCACCGCCCCCCGCACACTTGGCCTGCCTCTTCTTTCCCCCCTCTCGCTCTTCAACTCCCTTTGATTTACGTGTCTCCTTCGCCCCCTTCCCACCACTCTCTTTCTTCCCTCATCCACCCTCCACCTCTTCCCTACCCCGTATCCTGGCTCTCTTTTTTACCTCTCTCCTTCACTCTCCCCTGTCTTCCTAATCCCCTCCTTCTTTCTTAATTCCTCCTGGACTTTTACCTCCCATCCCCTCTTTGTATTTGATGCATCCTCGCCCCTCTGACAGTTCCCCCCGCCTATCCATCTTCTCGAACCTCTTTTCCCCTCTACCCTTCGCTTCATTTCCCCTCAAACCCTCCCCTTCCCCTCCCATCTCCCTTGCTCAACCCCTCTCTCTTTTAACATCTCCCTTTTTTCTTTTCCTTTCTTCTTTTTCTCCGCCTTTACCTCTTTGTTCTCCCCCCCCCCCCCCTCCCTACCCCGCTCCACTTCTCCTTTTCCATGTCAAATCCTTTTCCTATCCCTGTGTGCGGGAGGACGAGTAGTGTAAGAGCGCGGTGTGGTGTGCGGGAGGAGGAGCTAGTTTGTAAGATGTCGTGTGTGGTGTGCGCGGAGGGCAGTTGTAAGAGGATCGGTTGTTGTGCCTGCGGGAGGAGCTTGTAAGGCGCGATGATGTGTGTCTGCGTGTTGGGCTGAGAGAAGTTAAGAGCGCTGTGTGTTGTTGCAGGGAGGAGTAGTTCTAAGTGGTAAGAGCGATTGTGTGCTGTGCCGGGAGGAGTAGGTGTCGAGCGCTGTGTGTGTGTGAGGGAGGAGTATGTAAGACACTGTGGCGGGAGGAGCAGTGTAAGAGCGGATGGTGTGGGCGGGAAGAGTTTTGTTATGTAAGAAGCGCTGTGGGTGTGTAGGAGCGTGGAAGGAGTGCACGGAGGAGCGTTAAGAGCGCTGTGTGTGTGTGTGCGGGGAGGAGACGTGTAAGAGCGCTGTGTGTGTGTGCGGCGGAGGAGGCAGTGGTAAGAGCGCTGTGTGTGTTGCGGGGGAGGAGAGTGTAAGAGAGCGCTGTGTTGGTGTGAGGGAGGACGAAGTGTAGCATTGTAAAGAAGCTTGGTGGTGTGCGGGAGAGCCAGTGTAAGAGTGTGGTGGGTGTGTCGGGAGGAGCAGTGTATAAGAGCGATGTGTGTGTGTGCGCGAGAGGAGTAGGGTATGGAAGAGAGTGGTTGTGTGGCGAGGATCGAGAGCATTTGGGTAAGAGGCTAAGTGTGTGTGTGCCCGGAGGAAGTAGGGAAGAGGGAGTGTCGTAGGCAGGGAGAGGAGGTAAGAGAGCGTGTGGGGTGTGTCGGGAGGAGTATTAAGTAGCAGTAGGCGGTGGGGTCGGGAGGAGTAGTGTAAGGAGAGGTGTTGTCTGTGATTGCGGGGTAGTAGTCAGTTAAGACGCTGTGTGTGTGTGCGGAGGAGGACGCAAGTTGCTTAAGAGCGACCTGTGTGGTGCGGGAGGGAGGAGCAGTGTAAGAACGCGATGTGTGTGTGGGGGGGGAGGGCAGCAGTGTAAGAGCGCTGTGTGTGTGTGCGGGAAGGAGCTAGTGTAAGAGGCGCTGTTCTATGTGGTGGTGTGAGGGAGGAGCCCGTGTAAGAGCCGCTTGGTGTGTGCAGGAGGGCGAGTGTTTTGTAAGAGGGGCGCTCCCCGGTGTAGTGGACGGGAGGAGATGTCAAATGTGAAGAGCCGTGTTGTGTGGGCGGGGGAGAGAGCAAGGGAAGAGGTGTGTGTGTGGGGGGGGGAGGAGCCTGGTGCTAGGGAGAGCGGTGGGGGGGGCGGGGACGGGGTGTGTAGGGGCGTGTGTGTGTGGTGCGACGAGGAGTGTGTAAGAGCAGTGGGGGGGGGTGTAAGGAAGACGATGTGGACATGTGCCGTGGCGGGTTAGAGGAGCAGTGTAAGAGCGCTGTGTGAGTGCGTGGAGGGGGCAGTTTGTAAGAGCATGGTGTGTGGGGAGCAGTTATGGGTTGTGTGGAGGGAGGAGCGGTAAGGCGCTGTGTGGTGTGCGGGGGAAGAGCAGTGTAAGCGTGCTGTGGTGTGGGGGGGTAGCAGGTAAGAGCGCTGTGTGTGTGTGTTTGTGCGGGAGGAGGAGCATGTAAGTGTAGATGTGTCCGTTTGTGGTGGCGGAGGGCGTGTAAGGAGCGCTTGTGTGTGTGTGTGCGGGAGGAGTAGGCTAAAGCCTGGAGGTAGAGGTGGTGTGCGAGGAGGAAGCCTGTGTTGGTGAAGGGAGCGCTGTGTGAGAGTGTCGAGGTAGGCGGGAGCAGTGTAAGGTAAGGCTTGTGTGTGTGTGCAGGGATGAGTGTAATGAGAGGTGGGTGGTCGTGGGGATTGGGAGGAGTAAGGTGAGATCGCGGTTGTGTGTGCGGGAGCAGGCGTGCGTGTGGGGAGGAGGGAGGTTGTAGACACGTGAGGTGAGGCGGAGAGCAGTGTATAATGAGCGCTGTTGTTGATGTGGGAGGTGAGGGAGAACGAAGTGGTCCAAGAGGAGATCGGTGTGGGGGAGGAGCAGGAAGGAAGTCGACGAGTGTGGGGTGAGGGAGCAGTGGCAAGAGAGCGCTGTGTGGGGGTGGCGGGGAAGAAAGACAGTGTGCAAGAGTGCTGGGGGGTGCGGTGGGAGGAGGGAGTGTAAGGAGCGCTGTGTGTGTGTGTGGGACGGGTAAGGATGTGGGGACCAGTGTAAGAGCGCTGTCGTGTGTGTGATGTGGGAGGAGGGAGAGAGTGTAAGACGTGGTGTGTGTGCGGGGAGGAGCAGTTGTATGTAAGAGGCGGCCATGTGTGTGTGTGCGGAGGAGCGGTGTACGAGCCTGTGTGTGTGGCGGGAGGAGCAGTGTAAAGGAGTCGCTGTGGGGTGCGGAAGGAAGCCGTGATAAGAGCGCTGGTGGTGTGTGCGGAGAGAGAATGAGTAGTAGTAAGAAGGCGTAGATGTCGTTGTGTGCGGGAGGAGCAGTTGTACGAGGTGGTGAAGGAGGAGCGTTGTAAGGCCTGTGTGTGTGTGCGCAAGGAAGAGAAGGTAAGAGCAGCTGTGGGTGTGCGGGATTTTTGGGAAGAGATGAGGAGAAGTGGGAAGAGAGGCTGTGTGTTGGACTGGGGAGAGTACGTAGTGTGTAAAGAGCGACGGTGTGTGCGGGAGGAGGAAGTGTGAAGGAGCGAGGGGTGTGTGAGGGAGGAGTAGAGTGGTAAATAGAACGCTAGTGTGGGTGTGCGGGAGGAAGGCAGTGTAAGAGGCGGTGGGTGCGGGAGGAGCAGTGATAAAGAGCGCGTTGGTGCAAGAGCGTTACGTGTTGGTGCGGGAGGAGGAGTAGTAAGAGCGCTTGTTGTGTGTGCGGGAGAGCAGTTGTAAGAGTGCTTTGTGTGTGTGCGGGAGCGCAGCGTGTAAGAGCGCGTGTGTGTGTGCGGGAAGTAGCTTTTGTGTAAGAGCATGGTGTGTGGGCGGGGGAGTAGCTGTTGTAAGACGCGCGTGGGGTGGGTGATTGAGGGAGGAGCGAGTGTAGTACAGAGACGACCCCTGTGGTGTGTGGTGAGGAGCAGTGTAAGAGCAAGTGGGGGTAGTGTGAGAAGGGGAGAGGGTAAGGTGGTGTGTGCTGTGCGGGAGGACTAGGAGTAGTGTGAACGATGCGCTGGGTGGTAGGTGCGGGAAGGAAGCATGTTGTAAGAGCGCTGTGTTTGTGTGTGGCGGGAGGAAGAAGAGCTGGTGTGTCGGGGAATAAGAGCGCGTGTGGTAGGGACGGGAGGGCGTAGTGTAAGAGCGCTGTGTGGTGCGGAGGAGGTCAGTTGTAAGCGATTGGGTGTGGCGGGATGTGATCCCTTCCTCTAACTCGCTGGTGGGGCGAAGGGAAGGGTAGACAAGTAGAGTGTAACGGACGGCGCGGTGGTGCGGGAGGAGAGGGTGTTAGAGGCAGTGGGGAGGTTGAGAGGTAGAAGAGCGCGCAGAGCGGAGCGGCGGGGGAGTCGTGAGGCGCTATGGGTGGGGCCGGGGAGGAAGGCAGTGTGGCCAATGTAAAGAGACGTGGGTAGTCTCCGGAGGTCGAGAGTGGGTCAGAGAGGGTTGGGCCGGAGCAGTGATGAAGAGGCCATGTGGTGGGGGGCTTGGGGACTTAGGGCGAGAGAGAGGGAGCGGCTTAGCGGGCGCGGGAGGGGAGGTAGTAGAGGGAGGGAAGGGTGGGAGAGGGCTGGGTGAGGTGTGTGCGGGGTGTGAGCGGCAGGTTAACGTAGTGTGTCGGTGAGAGAGTTGAAGCGCTTTGTGTCGCGGAGGTTTAGAAGCTGGGGTGTGTGTTGGAGGAGCGTACGGAGAGTTTGAAGACGACGCTGGCGGTGGCGGGAGGGAGTGAGAAGGGGGGGGGGGGACGTTGTTGCAGAGTTGGGTAGGGGTGTGGTGTGCGGGCAAGGGAGAAGAGCGCTGGGTGTGGGAGGGAGAGGTAAGGGCTTGGTTGTGGAGGAAGGAGAGTAAGGAGCCAGTGTGTGGTTGCGGGAGGAGTAGTGAGGCTGTAGGTGGTGAGAGGTAAGTAGTGTAAGAACGTGGGTTTGTTTGGGAGAGCGGTCCAGGCGATACGGGTGGGGGAGGAGACTTGTAGAGATAGGACAAAGTGGGCTGTGTGTGGCGGGGAGAAGGAGAGAGGAGGTGGTGGGAGGCGGGAGGAGAAGTGAGGCGCGGAGGGGGTTGTGTGCAGTGGGGCGGGAAAGAGAAGCACGTGATAGAGTGCTGTGTGTGTGCTGGAGGAGCAGTGTAAGAGCGCTGTGTGTGTGTGTGCGGAAGAGTAGTGTAAGAGCAGTGTGGGGGGAGCAGTGTAAGAGCGCTGTGTGTGTGTGCGGGAGGAGCAGTGTAAGAGCGCTGTGTGTGTGTGCGGGAGCAAGGGAGCAGTGGTGGTTGTAGAGCAGTGCGGGATGGAAGCAGTGTTGTAAGAGCGCTGTGGTTCGTGTGGTGGCGGGAGGGAGCAGTGTAAGAGCGTGTGTGTGTGTGTGCGGGAGGAGCAGTGTAAGGAGCGCTGTGTGTGTGTGTGCGGGAGGAGCAGTGTAAGAGCGCTGTGTGTGTGTGGGGGGGGAGGAAGGAGCGTGTAAGAGCGCGTGTGTGTGTGTTGCAGGGAGGAGCAGTGTAAGAGCACTGTGTGTGTGCGGAGGAGCAGGTAAGAGCGTGTGTGTGCGTGTGGGAGGAGCTAGTGTTAAGATGCGCTGTCGTGTATGTTGCGGGGAGGGAGGAGTAGTAAGAGCTGGTGTGGTGTGGCGGGGAGGAGCAGTGTAAGAGAGCGCTTGTGTGCTGTGGGGGGGAGCAGTGTAAGAGCGCTGTGTGTGTGTGCGGGAGGAGCAGGTGTAAGAGCGCTGTGTGTGTGTGTGGCGTGCGGGACGAGCGGTAAGACAGCAGTTGTGGGGGGGGCAGTGTAAGGAGCGCTGTGTGCGTGTGGTGCGGGAGGAGCAGTGTAAAGAGCGCTTGTGTGTGTGTGGCGGGAGGGAGCAGTTGTAAGAGCGCTGGTGTGTGTGTTCGGGAGGAGCAAGAAGTAAAGCAGGCGAGGGGGGGGAGCAGTGTAAGAGCGCTGTGTGTGTGTGTGCGGGGGGGAGGACGAAGTGTAAGAGCGCTGTGTGTGTGTGCGGGAGGAGCAGTGTAAGAGCGCTGTGTGTGTGCGGGAGGAGCAGTGTAAGAGCGCTGTGTGTGTGCGGGAGGAGCAGTGTAAGAGCGCTGTGGTGTGCGGGAGAAGTGTAAGAGCGCTGTGTGTGTGTGTTCGGGAGGAAAGCAGTGTAAGAGCGCTGTGTGTGCGTGGGGAGGGAGCAGTGTAAGACGCAGTGAGTTGTGAGGAGGCAGTGTAAGAGCGCTGGTGGGTGTGTCGGGAGGAGAGCAGTGTAAAGAGCACTGTGTGTGTGTGCGGAGGAGGAGTGGTGTAAGAGCATGTGCTGTGTGTGGGGGTGCGGGGAAGCATAGTGTAAGGGCGCTGTGTGTGTGTGGGGAGGAGAAGTCGGTGTAAGAGCAGTGTGGTGGGGCAGGTGGGAAGGCAGTGTAAGAGCGCGTGTGTGTGTGCGGGAGGAAGCAGTGTAAGAGCGCTGTGTGTGTGTGTGCGGGAGGAGCAGTGTAAGAGCGCTGTGTGTGTGTGTGCGGAGGAGTAGTGTAGAAGAGCGCTGTGTGTGTGTGCGGGAGGAAGCAGTGTAAGAGCAGTGCGGGGGGAGCAGTGTAAGAGTAGTGTGTGTTGGGGGGGCACAGTAAGTGTGCTGTGTGTTGGGGGGAGCAGTGTACGAGTGCTGTGTGTTGGGGGGAGCGTGTAAGAGCGCTGGTTGTGTTGGGGGGGCAATGTAAGACGTGTGTTATGTTGGGGGGCAAGCAGTGTACGAGTGCTGTGTGTTGGGGGGCACTGTAAGAGCGCTGTGTGTTGGGGGAGCAGTGTACGAGTGCTGTGTGTTGGGGGGCACTGTAAGAGCGCTGTGTGTGGGGGGGGGGGCACTGTAAGAGCGCTGTGTGTTGGGGGGCACTGTAAGAGCGCTGTGTGTTGGGGGGGCACTGTAAGAGCGCTGTTTGTTGGGAGAGCGTTTGTAAGAGCGCTGTGTTGGGTGGGGGCACTGTAAGAGCGGTTTGTTGGGGGGAGCAGTGTAAGAGAGCTGTGTGCTGGGGGGGCACTGTAAGAGCGCTGTGTGTTGGGGGGAGCAGTGTACGAGTGCTGTGTGCTGGGGGGGGGCAACTGTAAGAGCGCTGTGTGTTGGGGGGCAACGAAGAGTGCTGTGTGTTGGGGGCACTGTAAGAGTGTGTGTGTGGGGGGGGCACTGTAAGAGCGCTGTTTGTTGGGAGAGCAGTGTAAGAGCGCTGTGTGTTGGGGGGGCACTGTAAGAGCGCTGTTTGTTGGGGGGAGCAGTGTAAGAGCGCTGTGTGCCGGGGGGGGGGGGGGGCACTGTAAGAGCGCTTGTGTGTGGGGGGAGGCAGTGTGCAGAGTGCTGTGTGCTTGGGCGGGGGGCGTGCGGGGGGGGGGGGGGCGGGCCTTGAAGAGCGCTGTGTGTTGGGGGGCACTGTAAGAGTGCGTGTGTTTGGGGGGGGGCACGTAAGAGCGCTGTTGTGTTGGGGGGGGGGGGCCACGTAAAGAGCGGTTGTTGGGGGAAGCAGTGTAAGAGCGCTGTGTGTTGGGGGGGGCACTGATCAAGAGCGCTTTTTGTTGGGGGGAGCAGTGTGTAGAGCGCTGAGGTGCTGGGGGGGGGGGGGGGCCGGGGCACGGTAAGGAGCGCTGTGGTTGTTGGGGGGAGCAGNNNGCAGTGTACGAGTGCTGTGTGTTGGGGGGAGCAGTGTAAGAGCGCTGTGTGTGGGAGAGAGGGTAATACGACCTTACCTTCAGGTGGGTTTTACGGGTGTTGGAGATTTTTGGCTTCTTCTGGTGGAGGAAAATGTAAAAAAAACAAACTCGTCAACATTCTGACCCCAATAATCCCCAGACCCCTCTTATCTAATCCTTGAGACCCCTTACTTATCTCCCCTCCCCAGTACACCCACACTCCGCTAATTACCCTATATACTCCCCCTTCCCTGTACAACCCCAGAGGATTCCCACCATCACTGCCCCCAGATGCCCCCTGAGGGGTAAGAAGTAAATAGAAGAACTTACGTCACTAAGCGCGGAGCGGAGGAGGGAAAAGAGAGAGACATTAGAGATCAGAAAGAGACAGACCCAAACCCCCCGCACCCAGCATGATGTATACAGGGAGGGGGGGGGGGGGGGAGTGATGGATCAGGTGTGGATCGATTATAGATACAGTTGTTGATCGAGAGATGTTAGATAGATACAGGTGTAGACAGAGAGATGTTACATATATACAGGTGTAGATAGATAGATACATACAGGTGTGTATAGATACAAATGTAGATAGATGTTGGACACAGGTGTAAATATGATAGATAGGTACATGTATACCTAGATAGGTGATAGAAACAGGTGTAGACAGTTGATAGATATACAGGTGTAGATAGATACATATGTACATAGATAGATATATACAGTTGTAGGTAGATGTTGGATAGATGCAGGTGTAGACAGAGAGCTGATAAATATGCAGGTGTAGATAGATAGATAGATAGATAGATAGATAGATAGATAGATAGATAGATAGATAGATAGATAGATAGATAGATAGATACAGGGATACCTAGATAGATTATAGATATACAGGAGGAGATACAGATGTAGATAGAGGGATAGATATACAGGTGGAGATAGATACAGATGTAGATAGATGGATAGATATACAGGAGGAGATGGAGATGTAGATAGATGGATAGATATACAGATGGAGATAGATATACAGGTGGAGATAGATACAGATATAGATAGGTACAGGTGTAGACAAATGTACAGATAGATACAGATGTAGATAGCTGTATAGATATACAGGAGATAGATATAGATGGATAGATATAGATGGATAGATATACAGGTGGAGATAGATGGATAGATATACAGGAGATAGATATAGATGGATAGATATACAGGTGTAGATACTGTGGATGGATAGATATACATGTATATACAGATAGAGATGTAGATATACAGGAGGAGATAGAGATGTAGATAGATGGATAGATATACAGGTGGAGATAGATACAGGAGGAGGTAGATGGATAGATATACAGGAGATAGATATAGATGGATAGATATACA